>JAABOM020029664.1:0-17527 GCA_011800125.2 Solanum clarkiae
ATCATCCCAAGAAGTATAATAAAAAGGGGCCCAAATACATCACTACACACTTAGCAAATTGGGCCCAAAACTAAGTACGTGAAAGCTGAAAATATGCAGCCCAAGTCCATCAAGTTGGTGCTCCAAAAAGGCCCAAATTTGAGGGCCAAGCTACTGGGTAAGCAGCTTGATATTGTGTTGTATAATATGGTCAAACTGTCAAGAGAAGGTTGGCATAATATCTCTTTATAAAGAGCTCCAAAGCAGCTCCACAATTCATTCTCAACTTGAACACAAAAAAACAATCTGATTGCTCTCTCTACTTTCTCTCAACTTTTCTCAACTTTGTGAAGTAGCCAAATGACTCTTTTAGGTTCTTAAGGAGCCTATAAAACTTGAAGACAAAGGTAAGTAATTATAGTTGTGTGTTTAGTATGGTTTTATCATGAAAAACAAGAAATAGATGCTAGTTACGCTTGCTGAAATTTGTTGGACAAATTCTATGCAGAAAGTTGCTGCACCTTTTCCTTTTGTTTTGGTGATTTCTCTATTGTTTGTGATTTTTATTATGAATAGGACTTGGTTTCATTAACATAGGTTGGGTTATAAACATCACCCTAAGGTTGCTGCCCTGATTTGGGTTTCATTTAACAAGCGTGTTTTATCGAGTTATCTTAAGCGTCATATTGATTGGAACTTGCGGGTTGTTTTATATAAGGCTATTAGCTCACATCCCTCATGACTTCTTGAGTTCTATTATAATACTTTTTTGTGTCTGTTTATATATGTAAATGTCGCTGGAACAGTTTGGTTAAAGTTGGAATAGGTTTGGAGTTGTCGACATCGAAAGGTAGTGAAGGAAGGTAACGTTATGTTGTCCATTTTTAGATTGTGTGGAATTGTGATGTATTGTGCTTTGTGGGCTGTTGTAAGACTGTTATGGCATTGAAATAGTCTGTACATGATGTGTACATACTAATGTGTATTAAAAAATATGATTAGGGGCAGAAAGACTAAAGGAATACGCTCGGGCTTGTAAACACCCGCTTGCTGCCCATGTATTGTTTTCTTATGTGATGGGATGCCAAGGTGTATTTATTGGCTATTAATGCTATTTTTATCACCTACTATGTTGTAGATAAGTATTTGGAGGAAGGGAAGGTTATTTCGAGAGAGTAACAAGGTCAGACAACGAGGTATGTAAGGTTACTTGATTTTGTATCACTTGGCATGAAACATAAATCTCTCCTTGGTACATAAAGGCATTCACCAACTCCGACACAACTATTAACCATGTTTCCACTCTTTTACATGTTCATATGATTCCATACATAGTCACCTTCATATCTCAATACATATATGAATACCATGATACATGATTTCTTTTTACCAAATAAAGTTCACAAGTTGTTCCATTTCATATGCATTTTATTGTTTATCCAATGTACTCTTTTATTTGTCATATTGTCTAATATGATTATCTACATATCACATGCTACATATACATTCCTACAGCTCCAATAATGTGGCCACCATAAGAACCATCTCAAAGGTAATTGAAAGGTAAAGCATACAGTTTTGATAGGTGGTAGCCCGAGGGGGTGGAAGGAACACCTAGCCAGGGACGATCCTATCACAGGTGGTAGCCTAAGGGGGCTAAGGAAAAACCTATCCAGGGACGATCCCATATCCCGAGGGTTGGAAGAATCAGCTAGCCAAGGAAACATCTTATTACGGGTGGTAGCCCAAGGGGGTTAAGGAATAACCTAGCCAGGGACGATCCCGCTACAGTTTACCACTAATCAGTTGGTCATTTGTATTACAGTTGTGCACATATTTTACTGTATAGATTTTAAAGTAAAGGTAAAGTGATATAAAGAACATAAAGTACATGACTCCACAATATAACTAAAGGTGGTCTTTTATGCTACACCAGTGTACAGTTTCACTTGAGTTGTTATATCATATACAGTGTTTCTTGCCTTTCATACTCAGTACATTATCTCGTACTGACGTCCCTTACGGGGGACCTGTATTTCATGTATTTCATGCTGTAGGTACAGATGCTAGTATATCTCCCCAGTAGGAGTACACAATATTCAGCTGCTATTACCAAGCTCCAGGTTGCTTTGAAGCTTTGTATATGTCTAGAGCTTACATGTTATATTACACAGTTTGTTGAGGCGGGGCCTATCCCGACCCTTATCAGATGTCTTTCTTTATTTAGAGGCTTTGTAGACTATGTAAAGTAAAATGAGGTCATGTCTCATGCTTTAAATACTATGGCCGCAATGGCCCAGTCATATGCATTTCCTTTTGGCTTGTTATCACTGTTTATCTTCTTAAAGGCATATCAAATGCAGCAAGCCCTTATAGTATGTATAGAAAGCGCATAGTTACAGGTTCGTTATCCCGAGCCTTATCGGCAACGGGTGCCAGTCCGCCCTAACGGGACTTTGGGGCGTGACATCCCTATCAGGAGGGACTCTAGGTAGGTGCTCAGGAAACTTTTCTGGGAACTCACTCAAAATTGGAACTGACTCAAGAGTAGAAGGCTCAACATCATCATACTTGACTCTCATGAGATGATAGATGCACCCTTTAGAGATTAACCTTCTAGCTCTAAGGGAGGAAATAAACTTGCCCTTAGGTGCAACAAAATCTCACCTTCATACTATAACAGGCTCATTGGGAAACTGAAAATTGACAGTTTGTATTCTACTGTCGACAGTGGCATAGTAGGCGTGGAGCCATTCCATACCAAGGATTATATCAAAGTCAATCATCTCTTAGTCAACCAAATCCGCAAGAGTATCCTTATGGTAAATAGACACTACACAGTATCCATAAACTCTTTTTGCTATGGTGGACTCACCAAAAAGAGTAGAAATAGGGAAAGGCTCAACTAAACACTCAGGGGAAATCTCAAAACTTCTAGCCATATATGGTGTTACAAAGGACACTAGCACGACCCAATCCTAGGGCCTAGACATGACACGAAGAATGTGAACCCGAAGGGCCCCCAAACAAGCCTCTTAGCATATCATTCATATATCCCTGGTCGCGGAAGCAAAATGAATAACATAAGAGATAAATCAAGGGAAGCGGGACTAAGAGAAGTCTTGATATTCATATAAACATAAAATACTCAAGTTCATAGAATAAGTACATCAAATATCTAACAACACCTCTAACGTGGACAAGGGACTTTTCGGGCTCACCCTCATAGTAATAAGTGTTCAACATAAAGAAGTCTCAAAATTAGCAATAATAACAAATATAGTGTCCTTGCACTTGAGTGCTCACCAAAGCTTGCCTCAAAAGATCGTACTAGCCATGTGGAAGACGATCAAAAGGTGTTGCGATCCCTTAGACAAACATGCATTAGAATGGCCAAGTACTCACCCACTGACCTTACGGTATAACCTTTTCAAGAATGTTTCCAATACCCCTACTTTATGATATAACCTTTTGAATAGGTATTATAAGATATCCCGTACTTTATAATATAATCTTTTTGGTATGAGCCATGAATTGTTCTACCTTATGGCATAACATTTTTGGTAGTATTATAGAATGTCCTTGCCTTACGATATGATCTTTTTGGTAAGAGCCATGAATTGTACCTTATTGCATGGACTTTTGAGCAGGTGTTATAAGATTTCCTTACCTTACGATATAATCTTTTACGCAAGAGCTATGAGTTATTCTACCTTACAGCATGGCCTCATAGGTAGGAGTTAAGAGGTATCCTTACCTTACAATATAATCTCTTCGGTAATAATTTCGGAGGCGCCCTTACCTTATGATACAATCGGATCAGCAAGGGAGATATACTTACCTTATGATACAATCTTATCGATAAAAATTTGGGATGCAGTTACCTTACGATACAATCTTATTGGTAAGAGATATCCTACCTTAGGGCATGACCATTTTTGTAGGTTCTCCTTACTTTATGATATGATCTTTTTGGTAGTAACTGTGAGTTACTCTACCTTATTGTATAGCCTTTTCGGTAGGTTGTCCTACCCTTACGATATAATCTTTTGGGTAGGAGTACAAAATAGTTCATCAAACCATCACACCAAAGAAAAACTAAAGGGTCTCACATTTCACATGAGAGTAAAACATAGTATAAGGGTTCAAAATTATTGTAGATCATGGGAACTTTTCAAGAGTTTAATACATGCTTGGGAACCCATAAAGTATCATAACATGCTTGTCAAGTAAAATCATACAATAATCCTTCATCAACATCAACAATCCTTGTTCCATAATTTAACGAAACACATGGTGGGAATATGCAATTCAATTGTATAGAACAAGAAGGAATAAGACCAAATCAATTCAAAGTTATTCAAATCAGCCCATCAGGATTGTAGTAAAACCCCAAATTAGAATTTCACACCAAAACATCATAATAATTCATAGATTTTATAGTTTGAATTATGCATAATCTCAATAGACAAAGGTCAACTCATAGTATAAGATTAAAATAGATATTCATACTTAATCAACAATACTTGAATAAATCGTGTTCATATTTCACAATAGAAGATACCCATAAGTAAAACAACTTGAAATCATCAAATTTTCATAAAAAGCAAGATTGGACTCCATGGGTAAAAAGACCCAATGGATGAAACCCATATACCTTAAACTTGGGTTTTCTTGATGTAGACTTGAATGGGACTTGAAGCTTGAATGAAGTTCTTGAGATTTGAAATTAAGCTTGATACACTTTAACTTGGATGGGAATTTTGGTAAAATAGTTGAGGGGTTTTACAGAGGATTTCTGAGTGATATGGAGTTGAAAAAGGGCTAAGTATAGGGTATTTCATGTGTAAAAGGTCATGGGGCAATGACCCCAATGCCTTATGTCAATATAGAAAATTAAGGAAGTGATAACACTACTCCACGATGGGTATGTGCCATGGAGTCATCACGGACCCACACTGTTTTATGAGAAGTTGGTGAAAATCATTTTTTTCTAGGTATCTTCTAAAATTTTGGTTATATTCATATCCCACTCAATTTTCCCCCCGCTCAAGAATATGAAGTCAAATTTTTTATATCAAGCATGGATTTTGAGTTACATAATAATTATGATTATGCGCATTTTCGAAGCACATTTTGGGGCATTTCAGACACTGTCGCCCCTGGGTCAAGCAAAGCATAACAATTGAAAGTAAAGACTCGAAATATACCCATCATGACAACTGGTGCCACCTATTAATCCTATTTGTTCTCTATTGCATAGAGACGGTACGTTTCGCTTGTCCTTGGTATGACAACTTTCTAATTACCCCTAGGTGGTGGCATGGTAGTAGAAGATTGGGCTCTTTTACCCCAAAGTGGATAGTCTCTCAAGAAGGAACCTGTCTAGCCACACCTATAGCAACTATTTCCTCCTTCCCTACACTCCCCCAAATGCATTTTACCATACTTCCCACAGGGTGGTTTCCCTTTCGAGCCCAGGGTCATATTGGCCTACGAGCCCTGTGCCCTAAGGTTCGATTTCCCCTGAAATTTCTAAACATACTATACGCTTGGAGTGGGTGCACTGGCTAATGATAGTGTATATCTCGTATGTTTCTTTTGGAAGTAAGACTCGTCTCCCTTATCCTACTTGTGTTGGTTAGACTCGTGCCTGGTTGACTTGGCTTTCTTGCTTGAGTGCTTTTCTCTGTATTTCTTCTTATCCTCCTCAGTTTGCTAGGCATAGACCATAAGTCTGGAAATGCCCATGCTCGAAATCAGTAACGCTGCCTTGCATTCCCTCTTTGAAATGTTTGCCCAAACCAGACACAAACTTTCTCATCCTTGCCCTCATGTGCTGGACCATCTCTTGAGCATACCTAGACAACTTAATGAACTTTAGATTGTACTCTTTAACGGTCATCCCCTCCTATTTCAAGTTCATAAACTCTTCAATCTTCACCTCCCTCAACTCTTAGGGAAAGAAGTGGTCGAGGAAAGCACTCTCAAACTCATCCCACTTTGTAGGCTCAACATTTTCACCTCAACTGTCCTCCCACTAGTTGTACCAGACATTTTCCATATCCTTAAGCTGGTAGAAGGCAAGCTCAACTCGTCAACCTTCGACCCCATGTAGACTGGTGGGTTCATCCTCAAGAAATCTCTAAGCCTAGTAGTAGCTATGGTCTCTTGGGAACTAGATTTAGGGTCTTGGGGACCGCAGCTATTGCTCCGCGAGGCCACTAGCTGAGTGAGCATCATAATGGATCCTCTGAATTCTGCCTCAAAAGTGGAAGCTGGTTGCGACTATGCAGGGGGCATATATGGGACCTCAGCAGTCCTAGTAGGTCGACCCCATCACCTTGTCCCTATCTAATTAGGGACCTCTAGTTAGGAATTCTCAGTGGTTGGGGCTAAGGCATCTCTGTAAGTAGCAATATATTTTGGAGGCATATTTTGCAAACGTGTAGCACACGAATTATATCAAAGTTTTCAAAGAGTTAAACTCTATTGCACGAAATCAGATCATAGAAGATGGGTAACACTTCCTAATGTCCTATAGTCTCCTCCTTATGAAGTGTAGTGCATAACACACACATAAACAAGACTCTACTAGACTTGGTTTCATAGACTCCCTAGGACACTTGAACTTTGTGTTGTGATACCAAGTTTGTCATGCCCCGGGAGGGTACCCTAGGTATGGCCGGCACTCAAAGACTATTTCTAGTTCTCAAGCGAACCACTTGGCCTCATCATCATATCTTACTCAATAGTAGAAGAATGCTTAAGACAATATTAAAGAAAAGACAGCTATATCATAAATAGTTTCTCAAAATAGTTCAAGTTTGAATAGGAAAATACTCAATAATCCTTCACTCTAAGTATATAAAGCATCTACTCTAAACATTTAGAAGGTACCATGGCAAGCCATGGCTACCCAACTCAAACAAATAAGGAAACTGAATTAATAAGAATAGGCTCCTCTGAAAAGCATGCAGGACTCACCAATCTCTAGATCTCGGAACTCTAAACCTCAATGGTGCGCCTACTGAAGTCCTCTATCTGCTGAGCTCAACTCTTCATCTTATAACTTGACTCAAGAAATCTTGCAAGGTTTTAAGTTTTAAATCATGGTTTAGAAATAGACTTAGTATTTAAATGCAACTCAATTCGAAAACCATGATATGCTCAACTCAAATATTGCTCGAAAGTTTCTATAACTAACATACTCCCTACCACCATGTGTTTTTTGTGATGTACAATGAATGTGGCATCATTGTCTCATCCGTCCTTAACTTGCTACGAAGAAAGATGTGTTAACCTCTATCTCTCTCACTTGAATCCTAAGAGAGTGTTCCTTGAATGGGAACATGGGCCACCAGAATTATCTTGTGCAACCATCCTATGCTGGGTACATAGTTCTAGGGTAACTCTTCTCACCCAACACGGTGCTCAATATTCCCTCCAAGATTAAAATATGCTCATCAACTCAAACTCATCTCAATCAACTCACAACTTTCTCAATCAACTCTATGACTCAAATTGGGAACTCAAACAATGCAACTCAAGACTTAATTCATATTATGCAAGACTCTCATGAATTATGGTCAAGTGACATCATATTATCCATTGAAGCGAGAAAACATACTTTTCAGGTTCACACTTATAAGGTTGGGTTCATAATTCTAATTTAATCCATAGGCAAGGAAAATACTAAGTTTGCGGTTAGAGTATCAAGCTTGCGAAATACATTCATAGTTCAAAGTAACAATGGTTCAAATCATCAATTTACTTAAATATATTCAAGAAACGCAATCTTGTAGAAGCATTTAAAACTCAAGAACCATGGGATTTAAAACATGTGATTCATACTAGTTATTTTAACTCAGTAAACAAAGGGGAATGGGGATGAACATAATCCAACACTTTACGTAGCCTTACATACTTAGAATAAATATTATATGATAAATATGAAAAGTGTGAATTTTTTTTAGGGAGGTTACCTTCCTAGGACATGTGGTTTCGAGGGATGGTATTAAGGTGGATCCAAAGAAGACCAATGTGATTAGAAATTGACCTAGACCATTGATCCCGTCAAATATTAAGATGTACCACAAACTCTTGGTGGTCAGTGAACACTTCCACATGCACTCCATACAAGTAGTGGCTCTAGATTTTAAGTGCAAACACCACCACTGCCAACTCAAGATCATGGGTCGGATAGTTCCTCTCATGAACCTTAAGTTGTCTGGAAGCATAGGCTGTCACCTGCCCTCTCTACATGAGCACACATCTCAATCCAATTATCAAAGCATCACAATTGATTACATATTCCTTTGTCCCATCAAACAAGGTTAAAACTGGTGCAGTAGTCAGTCTCAACTTCAACTCTTAGAAGCTCTTTTCACATTCGTCGTACTACTAAAACTTGACCTTTTTCTAAGTCAACTTAGTTAATCGTATGGATAGGAAAGAAAGTCCATCAATAAATAAGCGGAAGTAGCCTGCCAACCCCAAGAAACTTCTTATATCAGTTCGAGAGGTCAGCCCGGGCCAGTTCTTAACCGCTTTAATATTTTGGGCATCAACACGAATACCATCACCAGATATAGCATGGCCTAGGGAAGCAGTTGACTTATGCTAGAATTTACACTTCGATAATTCTACATACAACTCATAGTCCATAAGAGTTTGGAGGACAAATCTGAGGTGATTGGCATGCACCTCCTCATCTTTCGAATACATCAAAATGTCATCGATGAACACAATCACAAATATATCAAGATATTGTCTGAATACCCTATTTATTAAGTCCATGAAGGCTGCTGGTGCATTCACAACCCAAAGAAAATGACCAAGAACTCAAAATGGTCATATCTAGTCCTGAAAGTTGTCTTTGGAATTTCACATTCCCTCACTTTCAACTGATGGTAGCAAGATCTAAGGTCTATCTTTGAGAAACAAAAGGTACCTTGAAGTTGTCCAAACAGATCATCTATCTTTGTGAGAGGATATTTATTCTTTATTGTAACTTTGTTTAGTTGCCTATAGTCAATACACATTCTAAGGGACCCATATTTCATTTGCACGAATAGGATATGGGCACCCAAAGAAGAAACACTCGGCCTTATAAAGCCCTTCTCTAACAAATCTTTCAATTGTTCTTTCAACTCTTTCAACTTTGCGGGGGCTATCGTATAAGCTTGAATTGAGATAGGCTAGGTATGAGGAAGGACATCAATCCCAAAGTCAATCTCCCTATCAGAAGAGACTCCAAGCAGATCCTCAGGTTACTCATTCATAATCAGAACGGGCTCAAGAGTAGGAGACTAAACATCATCATATTTAACTCTCACAGGTGGTAGATACAACCTTTGGAAATTAGATTTCTGGCCCTAAGATATGAGATAAACTTTCCCTTAAGTGCAACATAATCACCCTTCCACTCTAAAATCAGTTCATTCAAGAATTGAAACTTAACGATTTTGGATCTATAACTAATGGAGGCATAATAGGAGTGAAGCCAATCTATGCCAAGGATAGTATCAAAATCTGTCATCTCTAATTCAACCAAATCAATAATAGTATTCCTATGATGTATGGACACTACACAAGCTCTACAGACTCGCTCAGCTTGAATAGACTCACCCACTGGAGTTGAAACATCAAAGGGTTCAAGAAGACTCTCACTGGTTCTATCAAATCTACAGGCCACATAAGGAGTTACAAATGACAATGTTGCACCAGGATCCATCAAAACATAACAATCAAGAATAAAGACTCGAATCATACCCATCACTACATCCAAGGAGTTCTCCTGATCTTGATGACTACCAGTGGCATACAAACGGTTTGTAGCTCTACTTGCGTCTAACATACTACCTTTCTTGGTTCCTCTAGCTAGTGGTGCTGGTGCAGAAGATTGAGCCCTGTCAGCCCACTTTGGACACTCTCTCTGATAGTGACCCGCTTGGCCACACTTGTAGCATATATAACTCCCCTCACGACATTTACCCGTGTGTTATTTACCACATTTACCATATGGTGGTTTACCCTGTAAACCTTAAGCCACACTATCTTGTGACTGAGATCCATGGACTCCAACATTCTGGGACTTCTGATCATTTCTAATTCTGGGTGCAGGTACCCAATTCTTTCTGGGATGATCTCTAAAATTGGGAGGTGAATTGAGCTCCTCTGTCCGAGATGATGTATAAGGGAACTCCATGCTACCTCACAATCTCCTGGATGTACAATGTAGCATACTCATTCATAGTGTTTGTTGTCTTGACTACAAAGAAGTGGTCCAATTTGATCTTCCTATCCACAATCACCCATATCAAATTGTGTTGTTTTTGTGACCTCAGTAGACCCGTAATGAAGTCTATATTGGTCATTTCCCACTTCCATTAAGGAATCTCATGGTTTTGCACCAATCCATATGGCCTTTGATGCTCAACCTTAAATTTCTGGCAATTCGGGCACTTTGATATGAACTCCAAAATGTCCCTCTTCATTTCACTTCATCAATAGACTTCTATCAAGTCGTGGTACATCTTGGAAGAGCCAGGATGAATGGAGTATCTAGAACTGTGGGTTTTCACCATAATCCTTTCTCGAATGTCATCAACATTTGGAACCCCACAATCTACTCTGGTGCCTTAACACTCTATCCCCCTCATCTGGAGAAGACCACCACTTACTATTTGTGGACAATCTTGTTCAATTGAGGTATGATAGGATCTCGGTCTTGCATTTCTTTCACCTCTACCACTAAGGATGAGCCAGACCCATTCTAAACATTAACTCCTCCCTCATCATTCTCCTCCAGATGAACTCCTAATGGAGCCAACTGATGGACTTCTTTAGCCAACTCCTTCATTCCTTCCTCAATATGGGTTGTGCTACCTATTGACAACCTATTGAAAACGTCAGCAACAATGTTAGCTTTACCTAGGTGTTAGTGAATGCTTATGTCATAATCCTTGAGAAACTCCAACCATCTTCTCTGTCATAGGTTGTGCTCTTTCTAACTGAAGACGTACTGTAAGCTCTTGATTATCAGTGAACACATTCACATGCACTCCATACAAGTAGTGGCTCCAAATTTTAAGTGCAAACACTAACACAGCCAACTCAAGATCATGGGTCAGATAGTTCATCTCATGAACCTTAAGTTATCTGGAAGCATAGGCTATTACCTTCCCTCTCTGCATCAGCAAACATCCCAATCCAATTCTCAAAGCATCACAATTGATTACAAAGTCCTCTATCCCATCGGGCAAGGTTAAAACTGGTGAAGTAGTCAGTCTCATCTTCAAATTTTGGAAGCTCTTTTTACATTCGCCGGACTACTAAAACTTAACCTTTTCTTGATTCAACTCAGTCAATGGTATGGATAGGGAAGAAAATCCATCAAACAATATATGGTAGTAGCCTTCCAACCCTAAGAAACATCTTATATCAGTTGGAGAGGTCAGCCTCGGCCAGTTCTTAACTTCTTCAATCTTTTGGGCATCTACTCGAATACCATCACCAGAGATAGCATGGCCTCGTAAAGCCACTGACTTAAGCCAGAATTCGCACTTCAATAATTTTGCATACAACTCATAGTCCTTAAAGTTTGGAGGACAACTCTGAGGTGATTGGCATGCACCTCCTCATCTCTCGAATACACCAAAATGTTATCAATGAACACAATCATAAATATATCGAGATATTGTCTGAATACCCTTTTCATTAAGTCCATGAAGCCTGCAGGTGCATCCTCAACCCAAAAGACATGACCAAGAACTCAAAATGGTCATATCTAGTCCTAAAAGTACTCTTTGAAATTTCACATTCCCTCACTTTCAACTGATGGTAGCAAGATCTAAGGTCTACCTTTGAGAAACAAGAGGTATTCTGAAGTTGGTCATACAAATCATCTATCCTTGTGAGAGGATATTTATTCTTTATTGTAACCTTGTTCAATTGCTTGTAGTCAATACATATCCTGAGGGACCCATCTTTCTTTTTCACAAATAGGACATGGGGGCCCAAAGGAGAAACACTCGGCCATATAAAGCCCCTCTCTAACAGATCTTTTAATTATTCTTTCAACTCTTTCAACTCTTTCAACTCTGCGGGGGCCATCGTATAAGGTGGAATTAAGATAGGCTGGGTATCAGGAAAAACATCAATCCTAAAGTCAATCTCCCTCTCAAGAGGGACTCCAAGCAGATCCTCAGGTTACTCATTCACAATCAGAACGGACACAAGAGTAGGAGACTCAACATCATCAGATTTAACTCTCACAAGATGGTAGATAGAACCTTTGGAAATTAGCTTTCTGGCCCTAAAGATATGAGATAAACTTTTCCTTTGGTGAAACATAGTTACCCTTCCACTGTAGAATTGGCTCATTCAGGAATTGGAACTTAACGATTTTGGCTCTACAGTCAATAGAGGCATAACGGGAGTGAATCTAATCTATACTAAGGATCAAATCAAAATCAATCATCTCTAACTCAACCAAGTCAATAATAGTATTCCTATGATGGATGGATACTACACAAGGTCTATAGACCTTCTCGACTCAAATAGACTCACCCACTGGAGTAGAAACATCAAAGGGTTCAAGATGACTCTCGGGGGCTCTACCAAATCTACTGGCCACATAAGGAGTTACAAATAACAATGTGGCAGCAAGATCCTTCAAAACATAAAAATCAAGAGTAAAGACTCGAATCATACCCGTCACAACATCTGGGGAGTTCTCCTGATCTTGACAACTACCAATTGCATACAAATGGTTTGTAGCTCCACTTGCGCTTGACATAGTACCTTTCTAGGTTCCTCTATCTGGAGGGATGGTGCAGAAGATTGAGCCCCGTCAGCCCACTTTGGTCACTCTCTCTGGTAGTGACCTTCTTGGCCACACTTGTAGCATACATCACTTCCCTCACGACATTTACCCAAGAGTTATTTACCATACTTACCATATGGTGGTTTACCTTGTGAACCTTGAGTCACACTAGCTTATGACTGAGATCAATGTGCTCCAACAAGATAATGTTGTTGGCTCCATGTGAAACCTGTTACCATTCCCCTTCTTTCCAACTTCATGGATAGATGTTTAGCCTTCTTACTTCTGAACTCCTCTCGGTCATGTTCTCTCCTCACCAGCTTGCTGCACAAATGTCATCAATCTCCTGATGTCCATATATCTCACAAGCATTACTCCCCTCCCATCTCTCTTTGGCCCTCTGTTCAGCCTATCAACATACATCCCTATTCGCCCCATCATGTCAGCAACCATATTCGGAGCATATCGAGACAATTGAGTGAACATAAGCCTATACTCTTGCATAGTCATAGAGCCTTGTTTCAGATTCAAGAACTCTCTAACCTTGGGCTCCCTTCATTCTCTTCGAAAGAAATGCCACAAGAAGCTTCCTCGAACACTGCCCAAATCAGCAATGGGGCATCCTCTCCTCTACCCTTCTTCCATTAGTCGAGGTAGAGTCTTGCCACACTCATGAGTTGGTAAGTAGCTAGTTCAACTCTGTCAGCATCAGCCACATGTATCACTTGGAACACTTTCTTAAGCTCCTCCACATAGTTCTCAGGTTCCTTAATGGATGTAGACCCTGTGAACTCAATCGAATTCATCCTCAAGAATTCCCGGACTCTAGATTTGTCCTGTGCATCCTGTTTACCTATTCCTTGTCTCGTAGTAGGTGCTATGATATCCTGGGCTAAAGTTTGGACAGTCTGGCGAAGGTCAGCATTGGAAACCTCAACTTGTGAGGGCTGCTCCACAAGGACAACTTGATCCACGGGCTCCTCATGTCCTTGAGGCTTAGGTTGGTTAACATTTTGGCCGACAAGGCATCCTTTATCTTTAATGGCTCTTATGGGAGGCATGATTACAACTCTGTAACGCGCAAAGCATGGATTAGAAGAGAACCTTTTATACAGCATAACTCTATCGCACGATTTAGAATGTGAAAAAAGTGAAAAAAATTCTAATGTCCTTAGCCTCCCTATTATGGATATAGAGCTCTTCACACTAATAACAAGGACTCTACTAGATACGGCTTCATAGACTCCCTAGGACACTTGAACTCTATGCTATGATACCAAGTTTGTCATGCCCGGGAGGGTACCCTAGACGTGGTTGGCACCCAGAGACCATTGTTAGTCTCCAAGCGAACCACTTGGCATCGTCACATTTATTCAATCAAACAACTCAAGCCAATCAGTAGAAGACTACAGAAAGTAATAGGCACATCTCGTCTCGTCTCAAAATAATGTAACAAGTAAATGAGCTAGTTAGAAAGAAACTAGCTCAACAAGTTTCAACATCAACATTCGACTCTAATCTATGAAGCCTCTATCACTATCAAGTGGTACCAATTACAACCCCATGGCTACCTAAATTAAAAATAAAGCTAATCAACATCTAACTCTAATAAGCAAGATAAACAAATGTAATGAATCCTTCGAAGTGGGGGAGGCTCACCAAATCAACTGAGCTACTCATATCCTCAATGATGTGCCTGTTGACGATCTCTAACACCTGTATCTGCATAATAAATGATGCAGCGCCGAGTGGCACAGTACGTGAAATGTACGTTATGTAAAATAACTAAATGAAATAGAAATGTGTGGAATAACATGGAACAACATCAACTCATAATAATAGCCAAATCAGAATATTAAGTGTCTATCTAAAGTAAGAATAAAGAGTAGACAAGTGACCCATCAACCAATCAAACCGCATCAATCAAATTCGACTCATCTCAAAGGAACTCAACTCAACTTATCTCATCTCATCTAGACTCAGAGTACTCAATGTGGGAAGTTTCTGGGAGTTTCTCTTTTCCGACAACAATTACTTATGAGCCAGTGATTGTATAATATCCCGCCGGTGTTGCCACGGTCGTATTGTACTTGCCAGGTAGAGAATAAATTGAATCCACTAGGGATCCAGAAAATCAACAAGTCCTCTATTGTTTCAAGGACTCTATCAAGAGGGAACTCCATGTAATGTAATGGTTCTAATCCTCACCTAAGCTTGGCAATGTAGTTAATGAGTGTGAGTTGGCTTTACTCTTACCAATTTCAGAGCTCAATACTTGTCCCAAGACTCAATACTCATAAGACTCATCCATCTCAATCAAATCATCTCAATCAGCCTAGTGGAGGCACTCATAGTTCAATCAGTCTCATAGGACTCCTATATCTCATCAATTAAACATATCAATCAATAGCTCAAAACTTAGATCAATCATTAAGCAACAATCGATTCGACAATTCACTAGAGTTCATTTATGAAGAATCATAGGACCATCAATTTTTGTCTACCTATCATCATGCTCACATCACAATCACAATCAATATTCTCAAGTTAATGCTTTAGATTCAATCCCTAAGTTCATTCATGCATGCGTTCAAAAGTTAACATATAGGGTTTATATAATATCTCATGAAAAATATTCAATTCAAGAAGTCAAGTTTATGATGATCATCAACATATAAAAATACATGTAATTAATATAATTTTCCAAGAAAGTATGTCAAGAAATATATATAGGGACTCATAGACTCTCAACTCCTTTATTACACCTATGGGGCACATGGGAGAACAATCTCATGCTAGAGTTTAGCCTTGTATATCTGATGTGAAGCTTTCAATAATCAACCCTCATGAATTCTCCTTTGAACTCTTCAATTTTACGCTCCCCTTCTCTTCTCTCAAGCCCTAGTTTCTTCAAGAACTCAGAAAGGACTTAAAATGGGGTTTTAGAACACTTTTTACACGCAAAACGATCTATTTTGATTGTTTTTTGAGTTTAAGAGGAATTGGGAAAAATGCGTGGAATTCCCTTCACGAATTTAAAAAAAATTCAGTTCGGGATAGCCAGTTCGCGACGCGGACTGAGCGTGCCTTAGTGTAACTGTTTTTAAAAAATTTTCGAATGAGTTTATCCAATCCCATCGAAAAAAATTGAAAAAAAAAGTTTGGGTCCACTAAAGAGGCATGACGCACCTCTATCGCACACAGACACTGTTTCAGGTTTTCGCATCAAAAAATTATCTTTTGACCCGGTTACTCTAGAAATCAACCGAGACCATTTTCCTACTCAATTTTTCATGTTGATCGTATATCTGGTCTCGAGTTTACCATCTGAGCATAGAAAGACATGTTACGTGCATATCTCTCCTCTAGACGTATTTTGGTAATTTTACCGGTGTTACAACAATTATATCGAAAGAGACAGTTGGAGCCAATTTGAAAAAATTATTTTTTTCCCGTTTGGAAAATATTTTTTATTACTTTTTGAAAAAAAAATTAACACTATAATAACATTGATGTACAGAGTAAAAGAAACATGATTGGCTAAAAATGGATATTGTTACTAATCACATCAGTTACTACTATCATAAATATGTATAAAATCAAATGAGCTTTTGAAAACTGCCTTTCAGTATTCTTGTAAAGATGTTACTATCTTTTTAATACGAAGCGATTATTTGGTATGCAGTGTTCGACATACAAAGTTATATGGATAATCTATTCCTATACAAACATTAGTAATTGCTTCCACGATTCAAATAGAGTTAATATATTAAAAGATCATTGAACTATCTAACAAAGTTATTAAACTTTGTTTTATATTAATAAATCATTTAACTTTAACCTTTTATCTTTAAAAATCACTTAACTGTATCTTCATTAAAGTATGTTAGGCCAAACACATATGTAGACCCTTAAACTTGTCCCTAAATTGCATTTTGGCACTCCAACTCAACCTTATTCCATTTTAACCTTTCAACTCCAATTTTTATTTTCTATTTTGACACTTATTTTCCAAGAAATCAACAAAAAGAGGAGAATGTACTTCACATACCATGACATGGCATAAAAATCAATTAAAAATTACATACACAATCCCTCTAACTTGTCCTTATTTTTTATTTTGAAACTTTATCATACCTTTGATCCATTTTAAATTTTCAACTGTAATTTTATGCATTATTTAAACACAATATCTAATTAAAATAGGTTTATAGCTCCATTCCAAGTAACTCTACAATCTACACTTTATAAAAACAAACGATTCATCTTTAATTTGTCACTTATTTAACTAATAATTTTTTGTGATAGCGACAAGCTAGAAATCCATCAATCGCTGTCTCAGTATGTTATACTTGGGAAAAGTAAAGTAGCTAATACCTAAGGCCCTGTGGCATTTTCTTGTCATGCAGTTATATCGAAAGAGATGGCTGGAGGCAATTCAGAGACAAAAACTTAACGGTTAAATCAATAATCAATAAACTAATAACTGATAATTTAATATCTTAATAATTTTATAATGATTTAGCATACCTACAAACGGATAACCAATTGTTGACATCCCGAAGGCGCAACGTCGCGGCAACTCGATGAAAATTGATAAAGTAAAGGGGATTTGAATAATGGAAAAATGATTTGATTTTAGGGGAAAATTAGTTTGATTTTAGGAGTCGCCACCTAATTTTAAGGATAACTAGGAAACCAATTATTTATTTACAAAAG
>JAABOM020029685.1:0-17523 GCA_011800125.2 Solanum clarkiae
AAAATAATTACTAATTTTATAATTTTTTATTTTTATATTTGTTTTTTATTTTTTATTTTTATTTTATATTGACGTTTGTTCATTTTTTTTCAATTTTTTTTTTAAAGTAGACAATTCTTTTAAAAACATAATATTTTTTAGAGTTTGTCTATTTTTTTCTTGCTTTTGTATTATGTCATGGCATGCGAAGTATACTCTCCTCATTTTGTTGATTTCTTGAAAAAAAGTGTTAAAATGGAACATAAAAAAAATTAGAGTTGAAGGGTTTTTAAAATAGAATAAGGTTGAGTTGGAGTGGCAAAATAAAATTTAAAGACAAGTTTAAGGGTCTAGATATGTGTTTGACCTTTATTAAAACTTTAGTTTAATACAAAAAGTAAAATTGAACATGAGTTGTGATGTACTACTTTTAATATAATCATGCCCCATAGTATTGATAATCTTCTTATATTGAGCATGCATTTCTCAATCAGATGGCCAAGAAAACGAAGCAACATTGTTCTTTTATTCCTTTGTTGGTCAAAATGGAACAAGGTTGAGTTGGAGTGCCAAAATGAAATTTAGGGACAAGTTTAAGGGTTTATATAAGTGTTTGACCTTTATTAATCAAACTATAGTTTAATTAAAAAGTAAAAATGAACATGAGTTGTAATGTATTACTTTTAGTCCACATGGTATGAATAATCTCTTTCATGCATTTCTCAATCAGATAGCCGAGAAAACAAAGCAATGTTGTTCTTTGATCCGTCTGTTGGTCAATATCATAAGTAACTATATCTTCATATCCATATTACATCGATATTTCGACATTCCTTTTGGTATTTTCATAAAATATTATGTAACACTACACAAGTTATGACAATTGTTACTTACGTATCAATATCATAATATTTATCGACCAATAAAAATATTTTTTTCTTTAAAAGTTACTAAAGAGACATGTGACAAAAATGATAACTTTATATAAACAAAAATTATTTATGTTGGTATGAGTAATGATTGTATCCTATATAAATGCCTAAAGGTTGATAAGAGTAATAATATAAAGGCTGAATCCATCGGTCGCCCCCTAATATGGACACCAATTTTCATTTAGATACAGTCATGATCCAAGCCTAAGGCCTAGGCGCGACATGGCGAATCGAGAACTCGAAGGTACCACGAAACAAGCCTCATAGCATGCATAAGCACATCATCGATAATTAGATCAAAATAAGCAAAAAACTGTCGGATAGGGACTAAAGACTAATCAACTAACCATGAGGAATAATATCAAATCCGTACATACATAGATAATATATATCCAACAATACCTCTAAAAATAGAAAAAGGGCGGAAGGTTTAGACATGTCTCAAGCTTACTCTCAATATAAGTAAGCAGCAATAAGCATCATAGTCTCAAAATAAAAGCTAGATAGAAAAAATTATTGTCATTGAATCTAGAGGACTCACCACAAGCAAAAGTCTTCAAAGTCCAATATCAATAGTGAGTATGAGGAGGAGGATCCCCAAACCTTACATGGTGACATCATATAGACAAAATATGCATTAATATTATGAAATGTACTAAGTATGTGGGATACAATGCAACAAGGAAATCATACGCCTATATAGTCAAGATGCATAATCATATCAAAGATAATAATCTTAATATGTAATTAATGGTCAATGCCTTATTTAAAACATGCATGAAAGACCATGACATATCAGGTACATATGAGGGTGGAGATCTTAACCGACCCTAAGACCATGCAAGCAACTATATAGAATCTCGATGTTGCCTCTACACTGGAGAAGGACTAGTTTACTTGCCAAGGTAGACTATATCCTACATTTGTGGGTGTCATAAACATGGACTATATGTGGATCTACTAGATAATATATAACCCTCCGGTGGCACTGGGAAGTAAGGTTTTATATAGGGAACCTTAGGGATAGTCCTGTACCCTAAATCTCATGTCACGACTCGGACCTAGGATCTAAGAGTGATATGGCGAATGAGAACTCGAGAGTCCCCAAACAAGCCTCATAGTATCCATATTCACATCATTAATTCGGAAGCGTACAATAAAGTAAACACATAGATCCAAGGGACAGGAAATTATGACCCACGCTATAGAGATATCATATAGATAGGGATTTGCATGGATTCACATAACACATAGCACATAAAGACTAAGGGGCGGATAAATATGACTCACTTTATGGGGGCAAAATGGGACTTAGGATCTTTCACATTTCCATATCAACTCATAATAAACAAACCCAATAGATAATTATAATCTGAATCTCCACATAGCATCATATAACATATAACCGTACAAGAGTCTACATAGTGCCTAACAATGTCTCTATTCATAAGATAGGACGGGGGCCAAGACATGTCCCGGACTCACCCTAAAAGTAAATAGCATAAACGGAAGCAACATAAGGTAGAGAGATGGTGGCTTGTCTTTGGAAGATAGGAATCACCACAATAACTTTCTCAAATCTGACCAACCGGTGGATGAATGTAGTCTTTGGTCCCTACATGGTTAGATCATGTAGGAAAAAAGTATGAGTTAGTATGTTTGAATGTATTAAGTATGCGGGCATACAATGCATATGAACTTATTAAACCTGCATTCAATGTTAAATGATAAGGGCACATATATAGAAAGAAACATATAATAAGAAGAAGAATATATCCATATGTCATGAAATGCATTATGCATGAATGTGAAAAATACTTTGCATATAAGGGGATGAGACCTTAACCGACGTAAGACCAAGTGAACTATACCCTGGAACTTTGTTATCTTCCCCATAATGGATAAAGAGGTGACCTACTTACCAAAGGTAGATTCATTAACATTCATCATCCACAAATGGGTATAAACATAATGTATGTTAGGCACATAGTTCAAGATAAAAGAGTATTGACCCTTCGGGATAGCCCATCTTGCCTCCAATCCCATTAGTGCAAAATTATTATCCCACAGGGAATACATATACATATACTTTCTTGTAAAAGAGGCATGAATCTTTCAAATCATTTAAATACATACTTAGGCCTAAAGTCCAAACATATTTCATAATCATGCACACTTGGGCTAAAAAGCCAAATTATATTTCACGTCATACTTTCATGCATAGGAATAACTCTTTTTAGAACAGTCATGAGAAAGGAGTAAAGACCCTTAGGGATAGCTCTCCTGTCTCCACCCTCAATCGGTGCTCATCAATCAAAGTGGGTAAACAGTCATAATTGCTCAAAGAGACATAATATAGACATTATGTGAACACATTCTTGTCATACCCATACTTTCTTTGAAAATATAAATATCATCATAATTGGGACTTAGCCCACATCATAAACTTCATGAAAATCATAGTTTATATATGCATATGCCATGAAAGATATGAGAGTAGTATGGGCAATAGATATTCAAACTTAAATCAACAATACAATATGAAATTCAAGTAAATCCATAAGTAAATTCACATTTAAATCACAATTTATATTATATATGTTTAAATCAAGCTTTAAAGGGGACATGCATATTTAAATCTTCATAACATTAATGCAATTCTACATATTAAGGATTAAATCAGTTTAAAATCTACAATAAAACAAAGATCATATCTCAATTGAATCAAATAAACAATAATCTTAAAAATCCATAATTAAAGTAAGCTCAATTTCATGAAAATTAAAGTAAAAGAGTTTGAGTCTTTATGTATGATTGAAAGGGACCATGAATCAATCCCACATACCTTAGCTAACCAAGAAGAAATAGGAAAGAAATTTGATGAAGAAGAGAGTCTTTCCCTAACTTCAAGATAATCCTCCAAGGTTCACCTTAGGGGAGTTTTTAAGAGAGAGCTTGAACAAATTTTAAGTGCTGAATGAATTTAAATGAGAGAAGAAGAGCATAGGTCATCTGAATGTCTTATGATAGTATAAAAAGTCACAAAAGACCCTTAAGAGTATCCATAATTATGAAATTTTCATTAATGAAACGGATATAAAATTGTTGCCAGGGGTCCTGTAGAGAGGTTTTACTGTTCGTACCAAGACACACGGACTGTGTGCCCTTCCATGGTGAAACACTCAAAAAATTCCTCACTAACGAAGTTTCGAGATGGTAATTCCATACTTAGAAAGTTTTCACAACAATACCCATACAGACTGTGAAGAGTTTATACAGTCCATGAGAGATTCATGTGGTACAAGCCTTGGCCGAAATGTAATTTCCAAGGCCAAGGCCATTCACACAAGCCAATACACAATCTATAAAGTACCACACGAATCGTGTGGGGTTCATGTGGTGTGAACCTTGGTCTTGAACTCTTAAGTTAAGGCCAACACTCTACACACAAGGCCAAGGGCCACCTTAAGGCCCCTCCATACGACCAGTGGAGGTGCCCATAAGGTGTCACCTTGGTCAAAACTTTCTGGAACCAATTTTCAAGCACCATTAGGGTCATAGAAAGTTTGGGTCCTTACATCTCATTTGGTGCTATGTCTAGTCTTTTGGAGTATGTAAATATAAACATAATAAAACATGTATAGGCTTGGAAAACATAGCATCATGATAAGAATAGCTCATTAAGAATAGTAATCCCTTCAAGAGAACATTTTTATTTCAAAGGAGGATGTGTCATAACATCATGAAAAAGGATTCATAATTTCCTAGTTTTCATAGGATTTTCATGAAATTCATAACATGATTGGTAGCCCTTATCATTCATAATATTCATCCACTTACATATCATAGGTTTAAACCTTTCATCAAACTTCATCATGTAACTTTAACTCAAAACGTGATGGGTCCATGTATATTGATTAAAATCATACAATTCAAGTATAACATGCATAAATGAAATAAACAATGATCATTAGAAATAATTAAAAACAACTCACCATAATCTTAGAGAAATCCTAGTTAGGGCAAACATGAACTTTAACTAAATAATCATCATACATCATGACATGATATTACTATATATCATATAATTAGTAATGTATCAAAAAATCCATGATTAATTTCTTAATAATCATAATGTTGGAACCAAGTAAAATAGAGTCAAAACTTGAGCTTTGTGGAGGGAATATTCGCACAAATCAAGCACACATACATTGTTGTGATTTCGTGAAGAAATTTTGAATGATTGGGAGGAATCCAGAATCCTAGCTTGCACTCTTCACTTTGGTCTCGTGGAGGAGACTTGGAGGAGTTTTAGAGGGCTTACACATGGAATAATTTGGGATTGAATTGACATGAAATGAAGGTTGGAAAGGGTTATTTTAGATCCTAAACGATATAGCATTAGGAATACAAAACTACAAAATGCTCCGTATAAAAATTTGTCAGACCCAAACTATGACCCCCGACTATGGGTCATAGTTCAGATCACGGATCATAGAATTGTGTCTCATCCTATTTAAATTTACAAGCTTCAAAAACGTCTCTGAAACTCAATCTACGAGTTGACCTTATGGTTCGTGACTGATTTACGGATAATAGAATTCATTCATAAAACATCCTAATACTTAAAAAATTTTCAACTTAAGGGGTATATCTATGATCTAATTATGACTCGTAAAAGATTTACTACCCATTCTGTTGTTTGTACGTCTTGATCCAGAAACTCCAAAATATGATCAACCTTGGTCACCATTCCACGAACCCATAGTATAGTTCGTAGTTTCATTTATGGATTATAAATCCTACACATAAACCTTACTTCCACTTGGTAAGTTTCTCATACCTGTACCCCCAACCTACGAGCCTGCTACACGACTCGTGAACTAAACCACGAGCTGTAGATTGAGCTCGTACTTTGTCCTATAGATTTTCTGTTTTCCCTTTTCTACATTATTCATTCTTTCTAACATGTGATGCCTTATAATATCTCCCACTTGGGAACATTCATCCCTGAATGTGCTAACGCAAGCTCTAAAGAGTAAAGAAGCATCTATCAACCCAATATGCATGCAAAATACAACTTAAACACTTTTTTTTTCATGAAAATTTTTCAACTCATACTTCAAATATCATTCATGTGCAGCCTTATAAACATGTATATATACATGGATAATATAAAAATTGAAATGCAAGGAAATTGAGATTTTTAGGCAAGAACACTTAGTGTCTTAGGATTGAGCAGAGTGAAAGAGGTAGGAGTATCATTTCTTCATATTCGCTTCCGCTTCCCATGTGCCACTTACAACTAGTTGATTCTTCTAAAGGACTTTAACAAATACAACCTCTTTACTTCTCAACCTCTTGACTATGCTAACAAGGACTTCTTCATATGTTAAGTTCTTTTCAACGTTCTCTACTTCTAAAGGAATAATGGAACTTGGGTTACCAACACACTTCCTCATCATGGATACATGGAAGATCGAAAGAACCATATTCATCTCCATAGGAAATTTCAACTCATAAGCAACTTTACCAACCCATCTCAAGATCCGATAAGGCCCTATATTTCTAAAGCTTAACTTTCCCTTTTTGCAAAAATGAACCACACATGTAAGGCTCCATAGGTTGGAGGGTGTAAAAGAGCCTAAGAAATGAGTTTTGGAAATTTTCAAAGAATCAGTGATTCCTATGAAGCCTTCTAGAGTCGTAAATTTTCCACAAGCCATGTTTCTTGCTCATGGAATGATGGCTAACTTGATGAAATTTAAGTTTTTAGGAGTCAACGCACGACTATTAGACGGTCCATGAAATGACTTACGAGTCACAAGTCAGGTCATAGAATGTGATTAAGAGAAAAGTCTTTGAGAGTCTGAGATGATATCAGACGAGACCTTTACCTATGGTGTATAGAATGGATCATGACCCGTAAACAGGGTCTCCTGGTCCTATTTAGCAGGATTTTTAAAAGGGCAAATTCGATATTACTATTATCCTACTACTATCCTACATCATTTAAGCTCCCAAAAGGCCCCTTATCAACCATCTTCAATCCTAATTCACCCCATTCCTCTTGACACAAAATTACTCTTAAGTCTTAATACTCTCTCAAGCTCTCTCAAAGAATTCAAGTGTGAGGTGAAAGCTAGGATTTCAAATTTTTCACCTCTAGATTAGATTTCCTCCACTAAAATCACACTAAGGTATATGGTTTTTGATTGTTGAGACCATTCCTCCACAATCTCAGCCATTCTTCTTCTGCTTTGTGATTTTCCAAGTTATAAAATTACATGGTGATTTTATGAACTCTTTTATATGATGATAATATGAAGTATTTTATGATGATATTCCTTTATATTTAATCAATCATTAAAAAGCCATGTGAAATCTATGGTATATATGAGGGTTTGATGATGCCCTAACCAAGTTTTATTATGTTTTGGTGGATTATTTGAATAAGAAATAAGTGATTCTGTTTTGTAACTTTCATGGCATTTACTCATGATTTGTATGGTTTTAAAATTTATACATGAACCCACCATGATCTCAATAAAGATGAATACCAAGCATATATGAATATGAAGGCCTTATGGCAAGTTTTGTTAAATTATGAATGAAATGAATTAAAGAGCTACTATGCATGTTATGAAATGTGAAAGTATTGTGAAAGTTATGAAGCTCTATATTGATGTTAAGAAGCTTTGGTTTTGATGAGAAACTCTATGAAAATATTATGATATTATGATGTTTTGCATATCATGGCTATACGTATGATTTGAGTATTCCTTGGGATTGTGACCTAGCACTGAGCAGACCTTGGTAGATAACCATTTTCCCACAAATATGTTGCCATCATAGGTTTATGATTTAGTTAACGGATCCATACAGCTTAAGTTGCATGATTGACCAAAAAGGGTGGTGTTCCCGTACGACATATGTTAATCGAAACCAAAAAAGGTGGTGTTTCCATAAGGTTGATAATATTTGCATATCAAAAAGGGTGGTGTTCCTGTAAGGTGATTATGAAGAACTTTTTGAAATAGGGAGTTCTCATAAGTTGATTGGTTGGTTTATTCTGGCAAAGTAGACCACTCCTAGTCCAGCGTGGAGGTGAACATTGGGATTCTAAATAGTAGCTCGCTTGGTCTTACATGTCATTTATAGTTCCTTTCATACATTTTTATGTTGTGTTATATGACTTGATGATACCTCATGCATATTTAACCATGGCATTGAGCACACATGACATATTGAGTTTATATCCATTAATTATGATTATGCATATCATTTAACAATGTCTTATACTCTTGTTGCATTTGCACCCCATATTCTTAGTACATTTCAAGTACTAATGCTTAATTTTTACCTATATGATCTAATCATGTAGGAAACAGAGCACCTATTCAATGTGTGAAGACCTCTTTTGGTGAGTCCTCCACATTCGAGAACAATAGCCATTTCCTCTCATGATTATTAAAGTCCTATCTATTTATGGAAATTTTATCTTTTGAGGGTGATCCTGGGAGATGTCTTGGCCTTCGTCCTATCTAGATTAGAGGTTTTATTGGATATCTGAATGTTTGGTTATGTATGATTTTGAGCTTGACTCTTATTCTTTTCTATTATGAAAGATTTCCCTTAGTCTCTTATTTCCCCCTTTGTGTTAAATGCTTATTATATGGATGAGATAAAAGTCTTAAGTCCCTAATTGACCTCATAGCATGAGTCATACTTTTCCGCCCCTTAGATTTATTTACTATGTGATTCATGATTATCCTCTTCCTTGCAACATCCCCATAGCATGTCCAAGGCTTTGTTTCCCTTGTAAATCATGTGTTACATGTTTATCGCTCATCTATGCTTTCGCAAAACCAGGGATGTGCTAGCTATGCTTAAGAGGCTTGTTTGGGATCCCTTTGGGTTCCTACTCTATGTCATGTCTAGGCCCTTGGCTTGTACATGATAAAGCTTGGTATCAAAGCACTAAGTTTGTAAATGGTCTTCAAAAATCCAACATACTGTGTTAAGTAGGTTCTTATTCACAGTTGTGAAGCACACCACAGCTATGAATGAGAGGCTTTGAGGCATTTTAGGAATGAATCACTTCTTCATACTCTATGTCATTCTATAGATTTGAATTAAGGCCTCTTATCTCTAATAGATGGTCTTTTACCTCTTTTTTCTTATCATGCCTCAAGGACGAGCGACTTAAAGAGCTCCTACTCTAGAGGATAAATTGGCCCCTCCGACTCTATAAGTCCCCCAAGGGGAGGAAAGAGTCACCCATGATGATTACCAGAATGTGGTCAGATTATTGGCAAGGGCCATGGCCAACCAAGGAGTTTAAGCTCTTCATGCTCCTACACCCGCTGCGAGGGTGAGAGATTTCAAGAGTAAATCTTTTGGAGTTCTATGACTCCAAAGTTGAGTAGGAACCCCAAGAGTTCATCAACGAGGTGTATAAAGTTCTTGAGATAATTGGGGTTAGCTCGGAGGAGAAGGCAAAACTAGCGGCCTATCAACTAAAAGGCCTCACTCAGTTGTGGTTTGTTCAATGGAATGGTGAGAGAGGAGATAGAGAGTCTATCACTTGGGAAGAATTCAAGGATGCCTTCCTCAACCTTTTCTTCCCAATGGTGCTAAGGGAGGCAAATATGATGGATTTTATAAAACTCAAGTAAGGTTCCATGAGTGTCAGGGAATACTCCCTAAAGTTCAGCAACATCTCCAACTATGCTCCTCATTTGGTTGTTGATCCTAGGTTAAAGATGCACAAGTTTGAATTGAGAGTGTCTGACTTGATCAATGAGGAGTGTCGTACTACCATGCTTATAGAAGATATCGGCTCATGACTTATGCCGAGCAACTTCAAGGGGAAGAGCTTTAAAAGAGGAGGAGTGGTGAGCCCAATACGGATCTGTATGATGGTGGTTTCCAAGTCTCCAAGGGTGGTCATTTTCAATAAGGCCACAAATTCTAAGGCCAAGGGTCCTTCAATGCCTAAGGCCAAAGACTTGCTAATGATAGGGTGCCCAACCCTAGAGCTCAAGGTTGTAATGGTGGCCAAATAATTCCTAGGTGCAGAAGGTGGAGTAAATATCATGGTGGTAGGTGCTACAAGGATGCGGGTGCTTACTTCGAGTATGGAAAGATGGGCCACAAAAATACGGATTATCTGAACAAGGGTAGAGATGGTTGTCCTCAAGGACAAGGTGCTTAAGATAACCAACGAGCACAAGGTGGCCAAAAAGGAGGTGCTCCATGTCATAACCAGTTTTATGCATTTCAAGAGAGGCAAGGGGTTGAAGAGATGCTTGATGTCATTGCCAATATGTTAAAGATCTACAATCTTGATGTGTATGCTTTGTTGGATCCGGGTGCCACTCTTTCTTTTATTACTCCTTTTATTGCTAATAGACTTTATGTTTGTCCTGAGTTGTTATGTGAACCCTTTGAAGTGTCTACCCTATTGGTAAGTCCATTGTTGCTAAAAGAGTTTATAGGGGTTGTCTCATGTCCATATTGCATTGAAATCATACAATGTGATTTTGTCGAACTTGACATGGTAGATTTTGATATCATTCTTAAGATGGATAAGTTACATGCATATCATGCTTCCATAGATTGTAGAATCGCAAAGGTAAGTTCTAATTCCCCAATAAACCCATCCTTGAGTGGATAGGTCATGATTCAGTGATTAAGAGTAGGTTTATCTCTTGTCTTAAGGCCCAACAATTGATTTCTAAGGTTTGCATTTACCATCATGTCCGGGTTAGGGATGTTGAGTCTAAAGTTTCTCCTATCTAGTCGGTTCCAGTGGTCAATGCGTTTCTGATGTCTTTCCCGATAAACTTTCTGGTGTCCCTCTCGAAAGAGAAATAGACTTTGGTATAGACCTCCTCCCTAATATATAACCCATTTCTATTCCCTCTTATTATATGGCCTCGGAAGAATTGAAGGAATGGAAGGACTAATTAAGAGACTTGTTGGAAAAAGGGTTACATAAGGCCTAGCAAGTCACCTTGGGGTGTACCAGTGTTTTTCATTGATGTCACCCAAGTTAAACCTCTTTTTTTAGGATAAAGCGGTCATTGTCAAGAAATAGAACATAACCAAGGTTAGGGTCGAACCCAAGAGAATACTGTAGAATTAGGAGAATTCAACTAATGTAATTTGAGTGATTAACCAATTAACTTCCCCAAAGGGGGGTTTTGTAGTAACAAGTACAAAAATAAACCTAACTAATAGAAGAGGTTAACCAATATATATAGAACTAGGGTATTGTGTTCTCCATGATTTTCTAACTTAGTATTAACGAATAATCTAATTCTTTTCTAGTGTGTATTATGCAGGATGATAAGTTAAGATCACCAAACCTTTTGGCCCAGGCGAGAGGTGAATTTCACTATGTGACTTGGCCCATCTTTACAGTGTGACATTACTAACTCTTATCTATTAGTCCTAATACAACCTCCTCTTGACCCAGTTCGATTGATTAAGTGAGAACACATCAAATAAATCCTGTTAATTAATCTCTTTTCCTATTCATTACTACCTTGGTCAAGAAAGTAACATTAGTGGGTTCTAATGTTGGCCACCACTAGAAAATATGTAAAATGAAGAGAGATAATTAATATATGCATGCACATTTTTCAAGAATTATGATTTATTTGATTTTACCTTGTTAGTTCTTTGTTGTTCCCACAACCCTAGTTGTGGATTTAGCTACTCATGATTTGTGTAGGTGCAAGACTTATAAATTGGAATGGCATAATAGATCACTTACACAATTTAATCAAACACAAGTAATAATCCAAGCTTCAATGAGAATCACAAGATTATAAGATCAAATCAAAGTACAAGTGTTTCTCAAAACTCTTTAATGTTTTCTCTATTTTATCTTAGTATTTTTTGTCAACTGGTCGAACTATCTCAGAAAAATAACCTAAAAACCTATTTATGATATATAAAATGCTAGTCCTAAACAAAATATGATAACTGACTCGACACACCTTACGTATGGCTTTATGGGCAGCATTGTGTTCCAAGGCTCGTAATTGGGATCTTGTACATTATTGTTGAAAATCTTGACTTATGATCTACGACAACCCTCTATGGCCAGTAAAAGGTTCTACAACCCATAGGGGGTTTCATCAGATGAATCTTCAGAAGGTCTTTCTTCTCTGATCCTCAGGGCATGAAACATGATCTACGACTCATGCAATAGTTCACAATCTGTCTGTATGTTCGCAGAACAAACTTTAGAAAATCAGCCCCTCACTGGAATTGTCCACGTTACCTACTTCACGGCTTGTAGAATAGACTACGGCCTCTAAAGGGTCTTGTACATTACCAAAATCAGTAATTTCTGCATTTGCTCCCCAAAATCAAAGCCAACCCTGGAATCCTGCAAACAGAACACCAAAACGCCTTAAACCCACCAACATCGCATTGACAATATACATATTTCCAAAATTTAAGCATAAAAAGTGCTGTATTTTGATAACACATCATTCCTAAGAAAAAAAATGACTCACTTAGAATATGCTTCGACTACCAACAACTTAATAAGGTCGCCATGAAGAACAAGTATCCTTTGCCAAGGATAGATGGCCTATTTGATCAACTACAAGGGGCTAGCTAACATTTAAAAGATTGAGATTTGGTTCGGGTATCATTATTGAGGGTAAGGGAGTGCGACATTCTGGAAACAACCTTTCGAATGAGATATGACATTTGGAGTTCATGGTGACATCCTTTAGCCTAACTAATGCTCCGACAATGTTCATGGATCTTATCCATAGGGTATTTAAACCCTACCTTGACATGTTTTTGGTGGTTTTTATTGGTGACATTTTGGTTTGTTCCTAGAGTGAAGAAGAATATATGAAGCATTTGACAGTAGTATTGTAAATGTTGAGGGAAGAAAGATTGTTTGCCAAGTTTGACAAGTGTGAATTTTGGTTGAAAGAAGTTGTCTTTATAGGGAATATGATTTCGAGTGAAGGGATTAAGGTGGATCCAAAAAAGACAGAGGTTGTAAAGAATTGGCCTAGGCCCTTGACTCCAATAGATATTAGAAATTTCTTGGGTTTGATAGGGTACTACCGCAGATTTGTCGAAGGTTTCTCTCCCGTTACTTCTCCCATGCGAAGTTGATACAAAAGAAAGCTAAATTTGTTTGGACCAATGAATATGAAAGAAGTTTCTAAACTTTGAAAGATAAGCTTACATATGCTCCTACTTTGATTCTGCCAGAAAGGCTAGAAGGGTTTGTGGTGTGTTGTGATGCTTCAAGGGTTGGCTTGGGGTGTATATTGATGCAAAATGGAAAAGTTATTGCATATGCTTCTAAGCAACTAAAAGTTCATGAGCGAAACTACCCCACACACGATCTTGAGTAAGCGACTATTGTATTTACCTTGAAGATATGACGCCATTATTTATATGGAGTACACGTGGATGTGTTCACAGACTATAAAAGTTTCTAATAGGTGTTGACATAAAGAGATCTAAAATAAGACAAAGAAGATGGATGTAACTCCTCAAAGATTATGAAATGAGCGTACATTACCATCTAGGCAAAACTAATGTTATGGTCGATGCCCTAAATTGGGTGTCTATGGAAAGTGTGGCTGATATTAAAGATAACAAGAGAGAATTGGCAAAGGAAGTTCACCCGTTGGCTAGGTTGGGTATTAGATTGAGTAAAGCCGAATATAGAAATATGGTGGTGGTAGATGGTTCTAATTCTTCCTTGATTGAACAGGTCAAATCCAAGAAAGATTTGACCCTACATTGTTAAAATTGAAAGCTTTGGTGAAGGGGATAGCAAGGTGTAGGTTTTCTCCCAAGGGGGAGATGGTGTCCTTAGATACCAAGGTATGCTATATATGCCTGATGTCGATGGGTTGAGGACCTTGATCTTGAATGAGGCTCATAACTTATCTTATTCCATTCACCTGGTTCTACCAAGATGTATAAGGATTTAAGGGAAATATATTGGTTGGGTGGTATGAAGAGAGATATTGCCAACTTTGTAGCTGGTTGCCGTAGTTGCCAACAAGTCGAACCCAAACATCAAAAGATGAGTGGCCTAGTCCAAGATGTAGAGATTCCTACTTATTAGTGGGAAGAAATCAACATGGATTTTTTGGGTGGGTTATAAAGAACTAGGAAGCACTTTGATTCTATTTGGGTTATTTTTGATAGAATGATAAACTCGGCCCACTTTCTATTGGTTAAGATGACTTATGGTGCCAAAGATTATTCCAAGATGTACATTCATGAGTTGATTAGATTGCACGGAGTCATATTGGTCATTATTTCAGATTATGATACTCAATTTACTTTGCACTTTTGGAGGTCCTTTCAAAAGGTCCTTGGTACCAGAATCAAGCTTCCCATGGCATTCCACCCACAAATGGATGGTCAAGTAGAGCGAACCATTCAAACTCTTGAGGATATGATTAAGGCTTGTGTCTTGGATTTTAGAGGTAGTTGAGATGAACATCTTCCACTTATTGAGTTTGCTTATAATAATAGCTACCACGCTAGCATTGGAATGGCTCCCTTTGAAGCTTTATATGGGAGGCATTGTAGATCCCTGGTTGGGTGGTTTGAAGTGAGAGATATGGCTTTGTTAGGTCCAGATTTAGTTATGGAAGCTTTAGAGAAGGTAAGGATGATAAGAAAAAGATTGAAGATAGCCCAAAGTAGGTAAAATTCTTATGCCGACACTATGAGGATAGACCTTGAGTTTAAAGTTGATGATTTGGTGTATTTGAGGTTTCATCAATGAAAGGTGTAGTCTACTTTGGGAAGAAGGGCAAGTTAAGCCTTAGGTATGTAGAGCCTTACTATATCTTGAGACGTGTTAATAAAGTTGCATACGAATTAGAGTTGTCTATGTAAATGAGCATGATTCATCTGATTTTCTATGTCCCCATGTTGAGGAAGTGTTGGGACCCTAGTTCCATTGTGCCCTTAGAGGTGATGAATGTTGAAGAGAACTTGACTTATGAGGAAGTTTTGATAGAAATCTTAGATAGGCAAGTTAAAATGTTGAGAAACAAAGATGTTGCATCAGTCAAGGTCCTTTGGAGGAACCAACAAGCGAAGAGTGCTACTTGTGATACTGAAGCCGATATGAAAAAGTGATACCCCTATCTTCTCCATTCTAATCAATCTTGAGGTACCATGATTTTTCCTACTTGAGAGTCTGCCTATTCTTGCATGTCATTTGCATGGTCTATGCATAAGTATGTGATTTTAAGGTTATATTGTATATATTATTTGAAGTATGATTTGAACATTTTCATGAGGATATGTTGCATTTTGCATCCGATGTATGTACTCTATTCCTTAAAGCTTATCTAGAGCACATTTGGGGACGAATATTCCCAAATTGGAGATATTGTAAGGCTCTATAGGTTAGAAGGTGTAAAAGAGCTTATGAAATGAGTTCTAGAAATTTTTAGAGAATCAGTAATTCCTACGAAGACTTCTAGGAGCCATAAATATTTCTACGAGTCATATCTCCTGCTCGTGGAATGATGGCCAACTTGATAAAATTTGGGATTTTCTGAGATTCATTGGACGACTTGTCAAATGGTCCATACAATGAATTATGAGTCGTAAGTTAGGTCATCGAATGTGATTCATAGAAAAGTCTCTAAGAGTCTAAAATGGCATCATACGAGACCCTTACTATAAGGACTCGAATCTCATTAGACTTTATCGATGCTTAAAATTAAGATTCTAGAGGTTTTTGACCCATGAGGGTGCTTGTGTATGGCTTTGTGTGGATTAAGAAGGGATTTTAGGTTTGGTGGTCCTCTAGGGTACTCCCACTTGCTATGGTCCTCACTAGTGGCCATGGAAGGGGCCCTTGGCACGTGCCCTAGCTTTTAAGCCAAGAAATTGGCTAGGGCATCCACTAAGAGACCCTATATGGGTTGTGCAACCCACAATGAGCCATGATAGGGTTCGTGCAACCTACAACTAGCTGTGGTGGGGTTTTTCATGAAACTTGTTTCATTTGTACGGATCATTATATGATCATTGCACCTTTGAATGAACCGTGAAGCTTGCAGCGGAAACATCCTTAGTCTGAGATTTGGCTAAGTGTCTGAAGACCTTTACCCACGGACCCTTGTACAATTCGTAGTCCTGTGCACGAGCCGTGGTGCTCTTTTACGAGCCCTTTGGGCACTTTTTAGTGCTCGTTTCATTTATGGATTTCTTATAATTTTTATGATTTCTAAGGGTCATTTGTGACTTTTTAACATAGCCTAAACCCCCTGAAAAGACCTATACTTCTTCATCCTTATTCAAATTAATTCATTATACTTAGAACATTAGAAATCTCTCTTCTAAGAACTCCTTTCAAAGTATGTCATTGAAGATTCAATTTGAAAATTCAAGGATAATCTTCTTCTCAAATTGATTTCTTCTTACTTCTTCTAGATATCTAAGGTATGTGAGATTGATTAATGATTTCATTCAATCATGAAGACCCCAAAGATTTCTTACTTCTTAGTTTGTGAATTTAAAGCTTATTTTGAATATGAGTATTTTAAATTAGTGTTGATTTGATTAAATTTAGATATGAGTTGTATTTAATTGATATTTCTAAAGTGATTTAAACCTATTATGTTGAATTACATTGATATTCTGAAGGTTTGAATATGCATATCCTTTTAAATGTTGAAACTATGCATGGGTAACTTCAAGTGTGCTTTAATTGATGATTTCTTCAAGGATTTGCTATGATTTTATTATATTATGATGATTTGACTATGAACTCCTAGTACCTATGCTATCCTCTCATTCGTTCATGCCATATGTATGCATGATCATTGATTTTCATGAGATTTGTGATGTGAGCTAAGACCCAACTATGTATTTGATTATGATTTCAAGGAAAGTATGGGTATGACATGACATGTGATTACATCATGTTTATAATATGGCTTTTGAGCAATTATGAGTGTTTACACCATTATGTATATGTGTAAATGAGCTATCCCTATGCATGTGTTCATGAATTGAAGAATGATTTGGTCTTTTAGTCCAAGTATGCATAGTTATGAAATGTGATTTGGCCTTTAAGCCTAAGTATGCGTTGTTATAATTTGAAAAGAATATATATATATATATATATATATATATATATATATATATATACATACATATGTATATGTATTCCCGTGAGATGATGGCCTAGCACTGAATGAGGTTGAAGGCTCGACCTAAGGGGTCCTTAAGTAAAGTCACTTCCTCATAACTAGTGTCAGCGTAAATCCATATTTTGTGCCCCTTTAAGGGATGATTATACTATGGAAATCCTTCCAAAAAGGCTAAGCTGTGAGGAAGGTGGCCATCACATCAAAAAGATTGGGTCGTAAGATGTGGTGTAGCCTACTTTTGGCAAGTAGTCCACTCTTATATCGGCGTGGATGCTTATGTATTAGGGGATTCATGTTATGGCTCATATGGAATTGTGATGTCGGTTATGGTCCCATCCCCGCTATGTATAAAGTATTTTGGCATTCAACCATCATGGATTTTATAGCATATTGATATGATGTTCTTTCCTCACATACGTCATTAT
>JAABOM020029696.1:0-17522 GCA_011800125.2 Solanum clarkiae
TTTTATAGTAATAATAAGTTAGTAAATATAAGAAATAATATATATAATACAAGTTAATAACTTAACATTAAAAAGTTATAAAAGAAATAATATATGCTCCCTTTGTCCCATTTTATGTGGCATCCTTTGACTTGACACGGTGTTTAAGGAAAAAAGTAAGACTTTTGAAATTTATGGTGTAAAATCATTCTGAAAATTTTGTGTGGTGATTCATTTTATTAAGGGTAAAAAGAGAATATTAAAGCCAAATTATTTCCAATTAGAGTAAGGTGACATTCTTTTTGGGACGAATTAAAAAGGAAAAGGAGTCATATAAAATAGGACAGGGGGAGTATTATTATTATTACTAATAATATGAGTATTATTGTTGTTGTTGTTGTCATTTTTGTTGTTGTTGTCGTTATCATTGTCGTCATCGTTGTTGTTGTTGTTGTTTTTGTTGTTGTTGTTGTTGTTGTGGTCGTCGTCGTCGTCGTCATCATCGTTATCGTCGTCGTCGTCGTCGTCGTCGTCATCGTCGTCGTCGTCGTCGTCGTCGTCATCGTCGTCGTCGTCGTCGTCGTCGTCATCGTTGTTGTTGTTGTTATTATTGTTGTTGTTGTTGTTGTTGTTGTTGTTGTTGTTGTTGCTGCTGCTGCTGCTGCTGCTGTAGTATTAAAATTCAAAATTACAAAGTTTACGATTTCCAGTGAAGAACCGCGCCCAAGGCGCGACGCCCCAAAGGCATGCCTCAGTGTATTTTGTGGACTGTTTTTATTACTTTGGTTCAAGACTTTTGTGTCTTGGGCCTAAGTCTTTCCATGTGTAAAAATACCTATATTTAGCCATATTTCACATTCATGTCATACATGACATTCCCCAATAATCTCTCAAAAACTTAGACAAATATTCCACCCCAAAATTCAAGTCCCAAAACTCATCCGATCTTAAGGATTTCACTCAAGCTTCAAGTCTTCATTTTCGATCTTCATCAAGGATTCTCCAAAGTCAAGGTATGTGAGTTTCAACCATTGGGTCCTTTTACCCATGGTGCCTAAGCTTCTTTTTCACCTAAATTACATGTTTCTAAGTTGATTTTACTTATGGGTCTTCTATTATGAACTTGACTATGAGCTACGCTGGGGTTTTGTAAAAGTGTGACTATTTAAGCATGTTTTGAGCTATGAATCTTAGATCTATCTTGAGATTTAATGAAGGGTTTTGATGTATGTAACATGAGGGTATTACTAAGTTTTGGTGGGGGGTTTGGTTTTACATAAGTTTTCTTGCATAATTTCACTCTTGAATTGCATAGTTTTACACTAACATTGCAAATCTACCAAGTGTTTGATAAAATATCTACTTAATGTATCATGAGTTGTTGAAGGCCTAATGCTTGACATATGAGTTAAGTGACTTTATAATGATGGAAGAGTGATATGAATTTGTTGATTCCATGAGAAGTATCTATTATGTTGTGAGTTTACCATAGCCAATTGAGGGATGATGCCTCAATCGCGTAGGATGGGGTAGTAAGCCATCAACCAATTGAGGGGTTGGTACCTCAATCGCCTCGGATGAGGGCGGTAAGCGATCAACCAATTGAGAGATTGGTACCTCAATCACTTCTAAGGGCTGGTCTACCTTAGATTCCAAGTACCAAGTTGCTTGGTCTATGATGATGGTCTATTCCCACACATGTAATATGTTCCATGTATAAGCATGTATACTTCAAGCATCATTCATACATGAGATATTGTTATTATGTTATCCATTGCTTATGATATTGCATTTTACCTACGTTGCCTATCTCTTGTTGCATTGCATCCTACATACTTAGTACATTCAAATGTACTAATGCATATTCTCTGCCTACATGATATTACCATGTACGAACCGGAGCTCCCATTGATTCTCCTTCACGTGGCTAGGTAGATTGTTCAAGTAATCTTTGGTCACTCCTTGTGTCTAAGGACAATATCTATCTTCTTTCATGTTTATGCTTAGACTACATCTTGTATATTTCAGAATACTTATGGTCATTACTATGAGGGTGAGTGCGGTTGCTTGTCTTGGCCCCCGCTAAGTTCTATACCTAGAGGAGTTGTTGGACAAGTTATGTATTATGCTTGAGTTTTGACTCATCTATGTTATTTAAGTATTAAACTATCTCCCTTAGTCCCAATTTCCCTTGTTTATGTTTTCTCTTGTTGTTTTATATTTCTTGCGCGACCAATGATTTGTATATGATATGTTAAGAGACTTATTTGGGGTCTCTTCGGGTTCCCTATTCGCCTTGTCACGTCTAGGCCCTAGTTCAGGTCGTGACATACTTAGTATCAGAGTACTAGGTTGTTAATGGTCGTCGGAGTCCAACACACCGTGTCGATTAGAGTCTTATTCATCATTGTGAAGTGCACCACGACTATGAATGAGAGGTTATGAGGCATTTTAGAAAATGTTTCTCTTCTTTTTGATCTATGTCTTGCGATAGATTTAAGTCTCTTAAGGATTATTTCTTATTTTAATAATTGTGTTTCACAATTTGTCTGAAGCTACTCAGGACTGGGATATATCAAATGCGGAGGTTATTTGCCAAAGCGGTAACAAACTTGACAACTCAACTCTATCAACGAGTGAGTAACCCTGAGAGTTCAAGTGGTAAGATGAGTAAAAGAAAGGGTAAGGAGGCCAAGAGGGCATGTTTTGAAGGAAATTTCCAAAGTCACAAAAGTGGGGGTGGTGTGATGCCTTATTCTAAGTGTTCAAGGTGTGGTAAGATGCATAGAGGCCCATGTTTGAGGGGCACCAATGCTTGTTATAGTTGTGGTGAGGTGGGCCACAAGGTTGTTGATTATCTTCATGCTCATAAAAGGTGTAAATGTGGTCAACCTCAAGAACAAGGTGGTCATGTTGATCAAGAGACTCAAGGAGTGAAGGTGGCGCCCAATGTTGTTACTGGTATGTTAAAGTTTCCTTTGACTTTAATGTGCGTGCATTGGTGGGCCCGAGTGCCACTATCTCTTTCATTATTCTTTCTTGTTGCTAGTGGGCTTCAAATGTGTCCCAAGTTGTTGTGTGAACATTTAGAGTTTATCCCTTTGTTGAGTTTATTGTTGCTAGAAAGTTCATAGGTATGGTTACGTGTTCACATTGCATCAGGTCTTGCCTTGTGACTTGTTGGGCTTGATGTGGTGGATGTTGATATTATACTTGAGATGGATTAGTTACATGCATATTATGTCTCCATTATTGGTAGGACCTGTAAAGTTAGGTTCCAATTCCCTAGTGAACCCGTTCTTGAGTGGGAAAATCATGATGCGGTGGTCAAGGGTAGATTCATTTCTCGCATTCAATCCCATGAGTTGTTTTCTAACGGAAGTCTCTATCGTCTTGTGAAGGTTAGGTAGGTTGAGTCCAAGTTCCTTCCTATAGGATTGGTTTCGGTGGTTAATGAGTCCCTTGATGTCATTCCTAGTGAGCTTCCCGATGTTGTTTGTATTGAAGAAGGTTGGTTCCCTTAGAAAGTGTATTGATTACCGGAAACTTATTAGGGGAACCCTAAAGAATGAGTACCACCTCCTAAGGATGTATGGTCTATTTGACCAACTTTAATTAATTAGTCACTTCTCTAAAATTGATCTTTGGTCCAGGTTTTGTCCCCAAGTGAGGACGAGGGACGGTGATATCCCTAGGTGTCCTTTCGAGCTAGGAATGAGCATTTGGAGTCATGGATGAGTTGATTGGTTGATTTATGCACCGACTGTGTTTATGGGTTTCATCAATAGGGTCTTAAAACCCTACCTTGGATTGTTTGTGGGAGTTTTCATTGCTGATATCTTGATCTACTCTCATAACGAAGAGGAGCATATAGGTTATTTGAGGGTGGTGTTGCAAAAGTTAAGGAAAAAGAAGTTGTATGCAAGGTATGAGAAATATGAATTTTAGTTAAAAGGGGTTGCCTTTCTAGGTCATATGGTGTCGGGAGATGGTATTAAGGTGGATCCTAAGAAAACGGAGGTGATTAGAAATTGGCCTGGACCTTTGACTCCCTTGGACATTAGGATTTTCTTGGGCTTCGCGGGTTTCTGCCGGAGGTTTGTGAATGAGTTCTCTTCTATTTCTTCTCCTATGACTAAGTTGACTCAAAAAAGGCTAAGATTGTGTAGACCGATGAGTGTTAAAGGAGTTTCCAAACTTTTAAAGATAAGCTTGTCTCCGCTCCAATCTTATCTCTACCAGAAGGGTTGGAAGGGTTTGTTATGTGTTGTGATGCCTCCCGAATTAGTTTGGGTTGTGTTTTGAAGGAAAGTGGTAAGGCGATAGCATATACTTTTAGACAACTTGAGATGAATGAGAAGGATTATCCTATCTATGGCCTTGAGTCGGCTATCGCGGTTTTTGCTTTCAAAATTTGACGTCATTATTTATATGGGGTGCATGTTGATGTGTTTACTGATCACAAGAGTCTCCAATATGTGTCCACCTAAAAGGATATTAGCTTGAGACAAAGAAGGTGGTCAGAATTTCTTAAGGATTATGATATGAGTGTACATTATCATCCCAGTAAGACTAATTGAAACGGCCCCAAAAAGTACCTGAAAATGTGCCTCGAAAGTGCCCAAAATTGTAATTTCCATATATCTCAAAATACATATGCGATATAAAAAATTTGACGTTATATTCTTGATCAGGGGGTCAAATTGAGTGGGAGATGGGTCTAACCCCGATCTTAGAGCAAAAAAATCGCAATTCCATTTTCCTAAAATTTTAATTTCCCAGAATCGATCCGCGATGGTGCCGCGATATGTAGCCGTCGCGGACCTGTGTAAATCTTGCCTCCCAGACAAGTCCGCATCCCGGACCAGATGCGGACCTGTATATTTTGTTGCCAGCGATTCTATCTCGGTCCAAGGCTTTTAGGTCTTGGGCCTAAGTGTTCCCATGAGTGAAAATACCTATACTTAGCCTTATTTCACCCTCATATTATTCAAGACATTCCCAAATACTCTCAAAAACACTTAGATAATATTTCATCTCCAAATTTCAAGTCCCAAAACTCATCAGGATCTTAAGGTTCTCATTCAAGCTTCAAGTCTCCATCTCCAATCTTCTTAATGGATTCTCCAAAGTCAAGGTATGTGGGTTTCTTTCATGGGTTCCTTTCACCCATGATACCCAAGCTTCCTTTTACCTAAAATTACATGATTTAGAGTTTATTTACTCTTGGGTATTATTTATCATGAATTTCACTGCACACTATGTTGGGGTCTTATGAATTATGGTTGTTCTAGCATGTTTTGAGCCATGAATCTAAGATCTATTGTGAGATTTGATGAAGGATTTTGATGTATGTTGCTTGAGGGTCTTACTAAGTATCTTTTGATGATTTTACATTGAATTTTCTAGCATGATTACACTCTTGAATTGCATGATTTTACACTAGCACTACACACTCGCCAAGTGTTTGATAAATGTTCGGTTATGGTTTCTTGAGGAAATGAAGGTCCAAGGTATGTCTTATGAGTTGAATGACTATATAATGATGAAAGGAACATATCTTTATAATATTCTCCTATATAGTGTTTGAATGTGATCATGCCCAAGTAGGGGGACCAGAGCCTAGGTAACCATGTCGAGAGGTTTGTACCTTGATAGTCAATCAATGGGCTAGTGCCTTGATAACCAGGTTAAGGGGTCCGTACCTCAATCACCAGGGGTGGTAGGGTACAACTATCCACTAACCAATGAAATGGGTTTGTACCTTGATAACCATGTCGGGGGGTTTGTACCTCGATCACCAGGGGTGGTAGGGTGTGACTATCCGCCAACCAACCAAAGGGGTTTGTACCTTGGTAACCTATGGGTTTTATAATGTTTATCTCTTCTTACACCTTGTATTATATTCTATGTAAGAATATTTTAATTTAGCATCGATCATACATGCCATATGCTAATATGTTACCTATTATCATCTATTATGAATTTTAGGTATGATGCTTAACTATTATTGCATTGCATCCTACATACTTAGTACATTCAAACATACTAACTCATACTCTATGCCTACATGATTTTACCATGTAGGAACCGGAGCCTCACTTGATCATCTTCCTCCATGTGGCTAGTAGATCTCTCTCAAAACTAGTTGGTGAATCCTCTATTCCGGGAAGAATGTTTATGCGCTTATGATATATATTACGACTCTCTTTCTTATTGTATATTTTGACAATGAGGGTGAGCCGGGTTGTTTGTCTTGGACCACGCTAAGTTCTATTGTTAGAGATATTATTGGACATCTTATGTATAATGCTATGAGCTTGACTCTCTCTTGACTCTTGATGTTTATGATATGAAACCTGTTTACCCTTATTTACTATCTCTTGTTGTATTATGTTTTGCTTCTGCGATCAAGGATGTATAATGATATGTTAAGAGGCTTGCTTAGGGTCCTTTCGGGTTCTCCCTGCGCCATGTCATACTAGGCCCTAGGTTATGATCGTGAAAAACTTGATATCAGAGCACTAGGTTATCAGATCCTCAGAGTCTAACACACCACGTAGATTAAAGTCTTATTCATAGTTTTGTTGTGCACCACAACTATGAGTAAGAGGCTATGAGGCATTTTAGGAAATGTTTCACTTATTCTTAATCTATGTTGTGCTATAGAAGTTAAGGTAAGTTTTTCCCCTAACGATCATTCTTTTCTATGCTAGTTCATGCCTAATACAAGAGGAAGAAGAGCCTGCAGTCCCAAGGAACAACCGACTCATGGTGAGCTCTGGAATGCTCTCACTTTGCTTGCACAAGTTGTGGCTAATCAAGCCAATCAAGGGGCCCAAGCCCCTCATGCTCCAACACCGACATCTCGGATGAGAGACTTCACGAGGATGAATCCCCCGAAATTCTATGGGTCAAAAGTGGATGAGGACCCTCAAGAGTTCATTGATGAGGTCTACAAGGTTTTGGATATTATGGGTGTTAGATCGGAAGAGAAGGAGGAGTTGGCGGCTTACCAACTCAAAGGGGTGGCATAAATATGGTTTGATCAATGGAAGGAGGAGAATGGAATCAATAATATGGTTCTATGGGAGGAGTTCAAGGCATCTTTTCTTAATCAGATCTTCTCTCTTGAGCTTAGGGAAGCCAAATTGGTGGAGTTTATGAGTTTGAGACAAGGATCTTTGAGTGTGAGGGAGTATGCCCTCAAGTTCAATCAACTCTTTAAATATGTTCCCCACTTGGTGGCTGACCCAAGGTCTAGATTGAATAAATTTATGATGGGTATTTTAGATTTGGTGAGTGAAGAATGTCGGTCTGCTATGTTGATTTAATGACATGGATTTGTCCCGTTTGATGAGCTATGTTGAGCGAATGGAGGAGGAAAAGTTGAGAAAGGGGAGGGGTAATGAGGCCAAGAGGGCCCATTTTGAAGGTATGTTCCAAAGTCAAAAGGGTGGCTGGTTCCATCAAGGCCAAGGGGCTACTGATGCTTTTAATAGGGGGTTTGCCAATGACTTCCCAAGAGCCCAAGGTGTTGGGGTTGTGGTCCCTAATGGTGTGTGTCGAAGATGTGGTAGGCGCTATGGGGGCCCATGTTTGAGAGACACTAATGCATGTTGTGGGTGTGGAGGAGTTGGTCACAAAAAGATTGATCATAACCATAACAAGGGTAAGGAGGTCCATCCACAAGGTGCAAATGCGGTTCCTTTTGGAAGGGATGGTCAACAAGGTGGTGCCCCAAGGCACAATCAATTGTATGCTTTGCACGGGAGGCAAGGGGTTGATGAGGTGCCCGACGTTATTACCAGTATGTTAGAAGTCTTTGATTTTGATGTGTATAATTTGATTGATCCGGGTGCCAGTCTTTGTTTTCTTACCCTTTTTGTTGCTAAAAAGTTTCATGATGAGCCCAAATTGTTGTATGAGTCATATGAGGTGTCTATTCCTCTTGGTGCATCTATTGTTACTAGAAAGGTCTATAAAAATTGTCCTATTCACATCTTGCATAAAATATTGCCTTGTAATATTGTTGAGTTGGCAAAGGGTAGGCTCATCTCTTGCATTAAGCCCGTAAGTTGATCTTCGAAGGGTTTCTTTATCATCTTGTGAGGGTTACAGATGTGGAGTCTAATGTCCTTCCGATAGAGTCAGTTCCGATTGTAAATGAGTTTCTTGATGTCTTTCCAAATGACCTTCCTAATGTTCCTCCTGAAAGGGAAATAGATTTTAGTATAGACCTCTTCCCCATTGCTCAACCCATTTCTATTCCCCCTTACCATATGGCCCTGGCAGAGTTAAAGGAGTTGAAGATGTAATTGAGGGATTTGTTAGAGAAGGTTATTAGGCCTATCCAATTACCTTGGTGTGCACAGGTGTTGTTTGTGAAGAAGAAGGATGGGTCTCTTAGAATGTATATTGACTACCGGCAACTTAATAGGGTCACCATCAAGTATAGGTATCCTCTTCCAAGAATAATAATTTTTTTGACCAATTACAAGGGGCTAGCCAATTCTCTAAGATTGATCTTTGGTCCAGGTATCATCAAGTGAAGGTGAGGGAGTGTGATATTCCTAACACGGCCTTTCAAACTATGTATGTGCATTTTGAGTTTTCTGTGATGTCCTTTGGGTTGACCAATGCACCGGCCATCTTCATGGATCTTATGAATAGGTTCTTCAAACCCTACCTTATTTTGTTTGTTTATGGTCTTCATTGATGATATTTTGATCTATTCACATAGTGAGGAGGAGCATATGGGTCATTTGAGGGTAGTACTACAAAGATTGAGGGACGAGAAGTTATATTCTAAATATAAGAAGTGTGAATTTTGGTTAAAAGAGGTCGCCTTCATAGGTCATGTGGTATTGGGGGACGGTGTTAAGGTGGATCCTAAAAATACATACGTGATTAGAAATTGGCCTAGACCATTGGCCCCATCAGATACTAGGAGCTTTTTGGGCTTAGCGGGTTACTATTGGAGCTTTGTAATGGGTTTTCTTCTATTGCTTATCCCATGACAAAGATGACTAAAAAAATGCCAAATTTGTGTGGACCGATGAGTGTGAAAAGAGTTTCCAAACATTGAAAGATAAGTTTGTGCCCACTCCTATATTGTCACTACCGAAAGGGATAGAAAGATTCGTTGTGTATTGTGATGCTTCCTGGGTTGGTTTGGATGGTGTATTGATGCAAAATCGTAAGGTGATAGACTATGCTTCTAGAAAACTCAAAGTGCATAAATCGTAAGGAGATAGCTTATGCTTCTAGGAAACTCAAAGTGCATGAAAGGAACTATCCTATCTATGATCTTGAACTAGCCACCATGGTACCTGCATTAAAGGTTTGGCGTCACTATTTGTATGGGGTGCATGTTGATGTGTTCCCCGATCATAAGAGCCTCCAATATGTCTCCACTCAAAAAGATCTCAACTTTAGGCAAAGAAGGTGGTTAGAACTTCTTAAGCACTATGATATGAGTGTGCATTATCATTTGTATAAGGCTAATATTTTGGCGAATGCTTTGAGTAGGGTGTCTATAGGTAGCCTAGCTCATGTTGATGATAGTGGCAAAGGGGCGGCTAAGGAGGTCCATTGGTTGGCTAGATTGGGAGTTAGGTTGGAAGAGGTTGATAATGGAGTTGTTGTTGATGATGATGGTTCTAAATCTTCATTTGTTGAGGAGGTGAAAGCTACGCAAGATATTGATCCCTTCTTGTTAGAATTGAAGGCCTTGGTGAAAGGGGGCAATGTGGAGGTTTTATCCCAAGGGGGAGATAGTGTCCTTAGGTACCAAGGTAGGTTGTGTATGCCTTGTGTAAATGGATTGAAGGAAAAGATTCTTGATGAGGCTTGTGGTTCTTCCTATTCTATCCACCCTAGTTCTTCTAAGATGTATAGAGATTTGAGAGAGATATATTGGTGAGGAGGCATGAAGAGGGACATTACCAAATTTGTATCCGGTTGCCATAGTTGCCAACAAGTCAAAGCCAAACACCAAAGGCTGAGTGGCCCACCCTAAGACATAGATATTCCCACTTGGAAGTAAGAAGAGATTAATATGGATTTTATGGTTAGGTTGCCTAAGACTAGAAAGAGTTTTGATTCCATATAGGTTGTGGTTGATAGGATGACAAAATCAGATCACTTTATACTGGTTAAGACTACATATGGGGCTGAAGATTATGCTAGGTTATACATTTATGACTTGGCAAGTTTGCATTGATTTCCTTCTTTTTATGATATTTTTCTATTTTTAGAACAGATTAGTTCAATGAATTAGAACGAATCAACTGATTGATGGTCTATATCTTTTAGACTATAGTTAATGGATACTCTTAAATCATAATTGTAATTATATAGACTATGAGTCCATACCAGAAAATTTTAAAAATGCCTTTTCAGTTTTGGAGTTCTCAACAACAAATACCTACGCCTCTATTAGAATAGAAATTCATAAAAAATATGAACTAACAATCGTTATAGATAGACTCTGAGATGCTTGCATAGTTGCAGCCTAGCCTTTTCGTTAACTGGATCTCCTGCCTCCACTGTTAATAAGTGGCGGCAAGACTCGAATCCTAGACCTCTGCCTGCTCTACTATGGTGAATTGTGTGAACCGTCTCATCTAAAAAACTTAGATATCAGAGAGGGAACACTTTTATTTAGTTAATTATGTATTAACAGCTAGTACATCATTGTTGATTTTCCATCATGTCAGATCGTGGTGTACAATTCACTTCACACTGTTGGAGGTCTTGCCAAAGAGGTCTTGGTACAAGAGTTAAACTTAGTACGACGTTTCACCCTCAAATAGATGGCCCAGCCGAAAGAACTATCCAAACTATTGAGTACATACTTAGGGCTTGTGTATTGGAGCATAAGGGTAGTTGGGATTATCATCTTTCATTGATTGAGTTTGCCTAAAACAATAGCTATCATTCAAGCATTGGTATGGCTCCTTTTGAGGCTCTCTATGGTAGACGTTGTAGATCACTGGTTGGGTGGTTTGAGGTTGGAGAGATAGCTTTGTTGGGTCCAGATCTGGTTATGGATGCTATGGAGAAGGAAAGATGATTAGAGAAAGGTTGAGAATAGCACAAAGTCGCCAAAAGTCTTATGCCGATGTAACGAGGGGGAGCTTGAGTTTAAGGTTAGTGATTGGGTCTATTTGAAGGTGTTAGCCATGAAGGGTGTGGTTCATTTTGGTAAGAAGGGTAAGTTAAGCCCTAGATATATGGGTCCTTATAGGGTAAAGAGGATTGTTAAGGTGGCTTACAAGTTGGATTTGCCTAGTGAAATGGAATTGGTTCATCCGGTCTTCATGTGTCTATGTTGAGAAAAAGTGTGGGTGATCCTAATGCTATTATTCCCCTTGATGTTATGGGGGTTGTTGAAGATAACTTGATATATGAAGAGGTTCCAGTAGAGATCTTGGATAGACAAGTGAAGAGGTTGAGGAACAAGGATGTTGCTTCCGTTAAGGTCCTTTGGAGGAATCAACAAGTCGAAAGTGCTACATAGGAGGCCGAAGCGGACATGGAAAAATGATATCCTTATCTCTGCCATCCTACTCAATCCTAAGGTACCAATTCTAAGTCTTCTATGTGATTTCATGTTTCGTGTTCAAGCCCATAAGTCATTTGTGTGCATTCATGTTTATATTGATAAGGTTCATGATGATTTTACACTTATGTTGATATTTTGAAAATAGTGTTTAAGGTATCTTGTTTCTTTCTTGTTTGGGTTGATTTCTACATGAATACTCTTCTCATATACGTTTCTTTGACATTTGGGGATGAATGTTCGCAAGGGGAAGATATTGAAACGACCCAAAAAAGTTCCCGAAAATGTGCCTCAAAAGTGCCCAAAATCGTAATTTCCATATATCTCAAAATTCATGCGTGATATTGAAAATCCAACTTCATATTCTTGATCAGGGGATCAAATTAATTGGGGAATGGGTCTAACCCCATTAGAGAAAATAAACCACAATTCCATTTTCCCAAATTTTTTATTTTCAGAATTGATCCGCGATGGTGCCGCGACGTGCAGCCATCACGGACCTGTGTAAATCTTGCCTCCACGACAAGTCTGCATTGCAGAAAAGACACGGACCTATGTATTTTGTTGTCAATGATTTTATCTCGGTCCACTGTTTTTAGGTCCAGGGCTTAAGTATTCCCATGCGTGAAAATACCTATACTTAGCCTTATTTCACCCTCATATGATTCAAGACATTCCCAAATATTCTCTCAAACACTTAGATAATATTTTATCTCCAAATTTCAAGTCCCAAAACTCATTCGGATCTTAAGGTTCTCATTCAAGCTTCAAGTCTTTATCTCTAATCTTATTCAAAGATTCTCCAAAGTCAAGATATGTGGGTTTCTTTCATGGGTTCCTTACACCCATGATACGCAAGCTTTCTTTTACCTAAAATTGTATAATTTAAAGTTGATTTACTCATGGGTGTTACTTATTATGAATTTCACTGTACACTATGTTGGGGTCTCATGAAATTATGGTTGTTTTAGCATGTTTTGAGCTATGAATCTAAGATTTATTGTGAGATTTGATGAAGGGTTTTGATATATATTTCTTGAGGGTGTTACCAAGTATCTATTGATGGTTTTACGTTGAATTTTCTAGCATGATTACACTCTTGAATTGCATGGTTTTAAACTAGCACTATACACCCGCCAAGTGTTTGATAAAATGTTCGGTTATGGTTTCTTGAGGAATTGAATGTCCAATGTATGTCTTATGAGTTGAATGACTATATGATTATTAAAGGAATGCATTATATGATATTCTCTTATATAGTGTTTGAACGTGGCCATGCTCGACTCACTGGGACAAGAGTCTGGGTAACCATGTCGAGGGGTTTGTACCTTGATAGTCAATCAAGGGGCTAGTGCGTTGATAACCTGTTTGAGGGTTAGTACCTCAATCACTAGGGGTGGTAGGGTACGACTATCCACCAACAAATCAAAGGGGTTCGTACCATGATAACCATGACGGGGGATTTGTACCTTGGTCACTTGGGGTGGTAGGGTGAGACTATCCGCCAACCAACCAAAGGGGTTTGTACCTTGGTGACCTACGGGTTTTATAATATTGGTCTCTTCTTACATCTTGTATTATATTCTATGTAAGCATATTTTATTTTAGCATTGATCATACATGCCATATTGCTCATATGTTACCAATTGTCTACTATTATGCGTTTTGCTTATGATTCTTATCTCTTGTTGCATTGCATCCTACATACTTAGTACATTCAAACATACTAATGGATACTCTATGAATACATGATGTTACCATGTAGGAACTGGAGCCCTGCTTGATCATCCTCCTCCACGTGGTTAGTACGATCTCTCTGTAAAGCTAGTTGGTGAGTCCTCCATTCCGGGGACAATGTTTTTGCTCTTATGATATGTATTATGACTCTCTTTCTTATTGTATATTTTGACTATGAGGGTGATCCCGGTTTCTTTTCTTGGCCCCTGCTAAGTTTTATAGTTAGAGGTGTCATTGGACATGTTATGTATAATGCTATGAGCTTGACTCTCTCTTGACTCATGATGTTTATGATATAAAAGTTGTCTGCTAGCCACGTTTCCCCTATTTACTATCCCTTATTGTATTTTATTGCTTTCACGACCAATGATGTGTAATGATATATTAAGAGGCTTGCTTGGGGTGCTTTCGAGTTCCCCATGCATCGTGTTACATCTAGGCCCTAGGTTTGGGTCGTGACACTAATTTTATGGTCGGTGCTTTGAGTAGGGTGTCCATAGGTAGCCTAGTTTATATTGATAGTGGTAGCAAAGGGGTGATTATGGAGGTCCACCAATTTTCTAGATTAAGGGTTAGGTTGGAAGAGGTTGACTATGGTGGTATTATGGTTGTTGGTGGTTCAAAAAGCTTCCTTGGTTGATGAGGTAGAAACAAAGTAAGATCTTGATCCCTCCTAGTTAGAATTGAAGGCTTTGGTGAGCGTTGGCAAGGTGGAGGTTTTTTCCCAAGGGGGGAGATGGTGCCCTTAGGTACCAAGGTAGGTTGTGTGTGCATATTGTTAATGACTCGAGAAAGAGGGTTTTGATGAGACTAATAATATCTATCGTTCTAGCATTGGTATGACGCATTTTGAGGCCCTCTGTGGTAGATATTGTAGACCACCGGTTGGGTGGTTTGAAGTGGGAGAAATGGCTTGTTGGGTCTGGATCTAGTTATGGAGGCTATGGAGAAGGTGAGGTTAGTTAGGGAAAGGTTAAAAATAGCCCAAAGTCATCAAAAGTACTATGCTGATATGAGGAGAAGGAATCTTGAATTTAAAGTTGGTGATTGGATCTAATTGAAGGTTTCACCCATGAAGAGTGGTCCGATTTGGCAAGAGAGGGAATTGAGTTTAAGGTTTGTGAGTCCTTATGGAGTGTCGAGAAGCATTGATAAGGTCGCATGCGAATGGGGATTGCCTATCGATATGGATAGGGTTCGTCCAGTCCTTCATGCTTTTAAGTTGAGGGAATGTGTTGGTGACTTTAGTGCTATAGAACTCCTTGAGGTTGCGGGTTTTGTGGAGGATAAGTTGGTTTAGGAGAAGGTTCCGATGGGGATATTTGATGGATGGATGGAAAAAGTTGATTAATAGGATGTAGAGTTCGTCAAGGCCCTTTAGAGAAATCGTCAAGTCGACAGCCTCTCTCGGGGAGCCGGAGTGGGCATGGAGAAGCAATATCAGTACCTCCTTCATTCTATTCAAGCTTGTGATAATACTACAATTCCTTTCCTTTTATGATTCCAAGTCTTATGTTTCATCCCCTATGTCTTTTGCATGCATTCATATTTATGTAGACAAGTTCTTGATGATTTTGACACTTATATTGAGTTTTGACACTTTTGTAGACAAGTTCTTGATGATTACTCTTCTTATGTATGTTTTTTTACATTCGGTGACGACTGTTCCCAAGGGGGAGATATTGAAACAGCCCCAAAAAGTGCCCAAAAATATGCCTTGGAAGTGCCCAAATTCGTAATTTTCATATATCTCAAAATTCATGCATGATATCAAAAATCTAACTTCATATTCTTGAAGGGGGCAAAATTTAGTGGGAAATGGGTCTAACCCTAATTTTAGAGCTACATATCAAAATTTGAAATTCCAAAGTTGATGATTTTCAGTGAAGAACCGCACCCAAGGCGCGACGCGCCATGGGCACACCTTGTGTATTTTATGGACTGTTTTTATTAGTTTAGTCCAAGAGTTTTGGTTCTTGGGCTTAAGTCTTCCCATTCATAAAAATACCTATACTTATCCATATTTCACCTTCATATCATAAAAGACATTCCCCAATACTCTCTCAAACACTTGGACAAATATTCCACCCCGAAATTCAAGTCCCAAAACTCATCTGGATCTTAAGGATTTCACTCAAGCTTCAGGTCTCCATTTTTGATCTTCATCAAGAAATCTCCAATGTCTAGGTATGTGGGTTTCAACTATTGGGTCCTTTTTTTACCCATGGTTCCCAAGCTTCTTTTTTACCTAAATTACATGTTTCTAAGTTGATTGTACTTACAGGTCTTCTATTATGAACTTGATTATAAATTATGTTGGGGTTTTATAAAAGTGTGATTGTTTAAGCATGTTTTGAGCTATGAATCTTAGATCTATCTTGAGATTCGATGAAGGATTTTGATGTATGTTACATAGGGGTATTACTAAGTGTTGGTTGGTGGTTTTACATTAAGTTTTCTTGCATGATTTGACTCTTGAATTGCATGGTTTTACACTAGAATTGCACACCCACCAAGTGTTCGATAAAATGTCCGGTTAGTATATCTTGAGTTGTTGAAGGCCTAATGCTTGTCATATGAGTTAAATGACTTTATGATGATAGAAGGGTGATATGAATGTGTTGATTCCATGAGAAGTATCTATTATGTTGTGAGTTGACCATAGCCAACTAAGGGGTGATGCCTCAATCGCCTAGGATAGGGGTGGTAAGCCATCAACCAAATGAGGGGTTGGTACCTCAATCACCTAGGATGGGGGTGGTAAGCCATCAACAACTGAGGGATTGGTACCTCAATCATCTCGAATTAGGGTGGTAAGCCATCAACCAATTGAGGGGTTGGTACCTCAATCACTTCTAAGGGGTGGTCTACCTTAGATTCCAAATACAAATTTGGTTGGTCTATGATGATGGTCTATTCCCACACATGTAATATGTTCCATATATTAGCATGTTTACTTCAAACGTCATTGTGCTTAAGGACAAGCTTCTAGCTATCTGATACTAATCCCAAACTAAGGTAAAGAATGAAGAAAAGAGGAGTCCCAAAAAGCTTCACTCCAGTGGGCTCTACTTTAAAAGGTATTACAGTTCCTGAAACGGGCAAAAGAATATTATGGATGGATCTATGATTTAACAGGGTATAGTTAATAACAAGAAGATGGGTCCTTTGTTCAAAGAATTTATCCTTGGTCAAGTACAAGAGATGCTACTCGGGTCGGTAAGGTTGAAGCTTTCATTAAGGGTGTTTCCCATGACCGCATGTGCCCTCTAGCAGCAACTCCGGCCGCTCCTCCAGCAACAACTTGGTTGGTATATGATGATGGTCTATTTCCAGACATGTAATATGTTCCATATATTAGCATGTTTACTTCAAGCATCATTCATACATGACATATTGTTATTATGCGATCCATTGCTTATGATATTGCATTTTGCCTACATTGCCTATCTCTTGTTGCATTTCATACTATATACTTAGTACATTCAAATATACTAATGCATACCCTATGCCTTTATGACATTACCATGTACAAACCGGAGCTCCCATTGATTCTCCTTCACGTGGCTAGACGGATTGTTCAAGTTAGCTTTGGTGAGTCCTCATGTCTAGGGAAACTATCTATCTTCTTTCATGTTTATGCTTATAGTACATCTTGTATATTTTGGAATACTTATGGTCATTACTATGAGGGTGAGCCCGATTGCTTGTCTTGGGCCCCGCTAAGTTCTATGTCTAGAGGTGTTCTTGGACAACTTATGTATTATGCTTGAGCTTTGACTCATCTATGTTATTTAAGTATTAAACTCTCTCCCTTAGTCCCAATTTTCCTTCTTTATGTTTTCTCTTATTGTTTATCTTGCTTTCGTGATCAAGGATGTGTGTATGATATGCTAAGAGGCTTGTTTGGGATCCCTTCGGGTTCCCCATTTGCAGTGTCACGTCTAGGACCTAGTTCCGGTCATGACAGTTATTGTTATTTTATGTTGTTGTTGACGTTAATTTTTTTTTTGTTGTTGTTGTTATTGTTATTGTTGTTGTTCTTCTTCTTATTGTTATTATTGTTGTTATTATTGTTGTTTTTATTGTTATTGTTATTGTTATTGTTGTTTGTTATTGTTGTTATTGTTATTATTATTATTATTATTATTATTGTTATTATTGTTATTATTGTTATTATTGTTATTGTTATTGTTGTTGTTGTTGTTGTTGTTGTTGTTATTATTATTATTATTATTAT
>JAABOM020029727.1:0-17521 GCA_011800125.2 Solanum clarkiae
ACTTTATTTGGCAACAAGAACTCATATATCATGGTGTTCATGTATGTAACCAGATCTGAAAATAACTATGTATGGAAGCATATGAACATATCGAAGGATGAAGACATAGTTAATAGTTATGTCGGAGTTGGTAAGTGCCTTTACGTGCCAAGGAAGGATCTATGTTTCACGCCAAGTGATATGAAATCAAATAACCTTACATACCTCGTCGTCAGATCTCTTTACTATTCCAAACACCCTTTCCTTCCTTCAAATAGTTATCTACCACATAATAGGTGATAAAGCTAGCATTAGCATCCAATAAACACACTTTGATAGCCTAATTATATAACAAAACAACACACGGGCAGCAAGCGAACAATTACGAACCATAGCGTATTCTTTTAACCATTTTGACTCTAATCATATTACTTAGTGCACATTCACTTATACACATCATGTGCAACCTATTATAATGCCACACCAACCTTACAACAGCCCACCAACCACAGCACATCACAATCCCACACAATCTAAAAACGGGCAGCATAACATTATCTTTCTTTCGCTATCTTTCAACGTTGACTACTCCAAAACTATTCCAAATTTAACCAAACTGTTCCACCAATATTTACACATATAAACAGATATATACCATCCTCAGGATAGCAACCAATAAGTTATTAAAGACATAAAGCAACAACTTGCTTTCCAACAGTCCACAAGTTCATACGAAGTACATGATTGCGATATCATATAATGACTTACTTTTGTGGACTGTAACAATAATTAATCAGCCATTTCTCACTACTATGAAACTAGTATTTGCTTCATAACTAAGTACTGATTCATAACAAAGCCATTCAAGAAGATAAAAACCACTCAATTAACAAGAAAAGTGCACAAAACTCCTTAGCACACAATCTGTCCAAAAATTCCAACACAGTTACACTAACTTATACTTCTTATTTTTCATGGTAAAACCATACTAAAAAGATATGTAAGCTTACTTACCACTACCTTGAAGATATATAGCTTCTATAAGAATCCTAGAAGTCCTTTTCTTACTGCTTTGCAAGCCACACACGTTGAGAGAATGTTGGAAGCAAAACTATTTTTTTCTAAGGTCAAGTGAACAATGGTCTTGTGGAAGCTGCTTTGACCCTTTTTAAAAGGGAATTTATGCTGACATAGTAAGTATTTCTTAGCCTTACTCCTTAAAGTAGGTGATGCAGCTGCTTTATCCTTTTATTTGGGCCTTTTGGGGCAGCAACTTGTGGACTTGGACTGCCCATTTTTTCAGATTTTTATGCTTCTTGGTTTGGGCCTAATTTGGTTAAGTCTCTTGTATTGTCTTTGGGCCCTTTTTAATACTTCTCTTGGGCTGGGCATATAGTCCATTTAGGGTTCTAAAATATGAGCCAAAGTTACACCATTAACACATACTTTATTTACAATCAAACTTGGACAATTTCGACGCCGGGTCTCGTCTTCGTTTAGTTAGCAATTTTGAGCTAAGCAAGTAGCTGGTTGACCTTCTTGCTTCTAAGTCCTACAAGAACCTCAATTCTGTCACTTCATTTTAAGGCCGTAATCTCCTCATTTCGACATAAAATAAGTATACACTTGACCCTCTAAAGCGCTAGACACACATGTAGCCCATTAACGCGAGATTCAAACACTTTTGAAAACTTGCACTAGTTTAACCAAATCATGTCATATTTCATTTTTATAGTATTAAAGGTGTAATTTAAGGTGTGGGGTGTTACACATAAAGCCTATCCTAATCTAAGGCTCAACGGACAACACGTAAAGCCTACCCTAAAACTAAGGCTCGACCGACAATCACGAGAATGAGGGAAAAGGGAAGGGGAACAAATACTAGAAAATTTTACAATCCACAATATCATGAAATATATAATAAATATTATTAGGAGAGCATAGTCAAGAACGAGAGTTGTTGCCTACCTCGAAGATAATATCGTGTGCTCCAAAATAAATCCGTGATAGCTATCCATGCCCGTGTCACTTCCAATTGCCACCAGGCTATCAAATTATCAATCTACACAATAAAATAAACATTTTAATATCAAGAATATACTTTTTGGAGTCGGACCCAGTATCGGGTCAAAAAGGAGATTGTGGGATCTATGATGGGATTGTTAAAACAACTCCATTAAAAGGTGACAACTGTAACTAGAAACTTGTACCCCGAAATGAGGCAGAATTCAAGGCTCAGAAGAAGAAATTCAAATATAACAATATTTTCATAAATAAAAGGAAATTTGAAGAAAAGGGATAGCGGCTTTGATAGCAAAATTACCTTCAAAGATGCTTACAATGCTCTTTTTTATCACACCATAACTATCATCACAAAAAATCCTACAAATTAGACTTTTGAGACATTCAATTCGTACCTATATTGGCCAAGATATCAACTCCCAAAAATCACCCAAAATTCAGTCCTAAAATGACATATAAAAGCAGCTATTTTTGAAAAGTACCAAAAACGAGGCCTCCACCGCTAAAACCAAGCATACCCCGGCATGCCTCGCAGAAAATCCCATAATTTAGCCTCAAAATTTGAAAATGGACTCTGATTGCTCAAGATATCAACCCTCAAAATTCAGCTAAAAACCAATCAAATATCCAAATGCAGCAACTAAATTTGTAATTTACCTCAAATGGAAGTTCCAATCCCAACTTCAAGCTTATCAATTTGGTCCTTACGAAATTCCACACAAGTTAGCCTCAAAATTATTAAAATGCACATAAAAAGCTTTGAAAATCAGCTCCCAAAGTTCCTCAAAATTTCAGCCAGAAAATGGTGCATGACAGCAATTAATTTGAAGTTTTACCTCAAACGAGTGCTCCAACCAAATCCTGAGCTTGCCATTGTGTTCCTTGCAAAAATATTCAAGATTGACTTTTGAATCACTGAATTTGATCCCGAAATGACCAAGATATCAACTATCAAAGTTTGGTCCCAAAATATGACTGACATATATATAGGCCCTATATAGACACATATATAGGCCCTACTTCTAAAATTTTTGACGGGGTACTCGTAATTCATTTGTAACCCCGTACTCGCAAACAAGTGATGCTACCCCACCAAATTCGTCATTTTAAACTCAATGGCACAATCAAAATTTTCATACGAGATTATTACGACTTAATGTGGGTCTCATTCCCATGGCCACTTTAAATCAAATTCTACTAAGGGGATCTAAATGAGTTCGAAAGTTTCGGGAGTCAAATGAAAAATTGTTCTAGATCAAACTAAACATTTTGGAGCTAACTACACTACATGAATTTCCATTCAAGCATGTTTTCCAACAATGTTGACCAAAGTAAATCATTGGTCAATTTTAACGACTAAATACGAAACACGTTACAAACTCACACTGAGGATCATATGATACCTCTAGCCTAATTTGATCATTTTGGGATCGATAGAACTGTCAAAATTTCATTCTAATGTCATCTTCCTAGAGTTTTGACCGAAATCAACTATTCAAACTCTAAAAACTCCAAAATACAAAAACTAGTATAAAAACTAAGTGAACGACCAGACAATCCAACTATTAGTACTAGCAAGTCATAAATGACCCGGAGTCACTACAGAAAATCTCTAAATGTCAAAAAAAGTGAGGAGTGGTCAAAATGACCTAAGGGTCATTCCATCTGGGACAAGCAAAGTGGGTTATTTTTCTTAGCCCAAATAATGAATTTGGGCTTTTAATTAAATTTATGTTTATTAGAATTAAATAACTAACCCAACTATATTAATTCACAATGTTTATTTGTACTAATATATTTTGAATTGACTATAATTCAAATTATTTTATAGAATTTATATTTAATACATTTTATATAATTACGAAGTTGTTATTCATTTTATTTATTTTGATCCATATTTATCAATTACTAACACTTTTACTAAGTACTTTTGCAGCTAGCTAGAGTTACATTACAAGGAAGTCGTTCGAAATAATTTTTTTATTCATCACTATTGTTTATTCACGTTATTATTTATTTATACTTTACTTTAATTATTGTGTATATTTCATATTTACTATGCTTGCAATATTTTTTATGTCCTCCTCAATTTGAAAAAAATAATTCTTCAGCTCATCATTATGGACTCCAAAGGATGCTTATACCTTCTCTTTATAATGATTTGAACCCTTATCTAGAATCTATTGATCACACAGATATTTTTGTAATTAATTAATTAATTTCTTAATTATCTTAAATTAATTAATTCTTTAATTATTTTATTTTTGTAAAAGAGTAAGGATGTCAACAACCTCCATTAAGCAAAGGTCGCAAACATACCTTCGCAAAATCTTAAATGAAGAATGAGATACAGACATTGTGCGGGGGTGTATTGGCACACTCTGAAAGACATTAAAATTTGAGATATTATAGGTGTTTTTGTTGAGGAGGTTAAATGTGCTATTAGTAGGCTAAGCAGGAGAAGAGCGATGGAATTCCACGAGATTCCTATGGAATTTTGGAGGAGCACTGACAAAGCCAATATGGAATGCTTGACTAGATTTTTTAAAATTATCTTTAAGATGATAAAAGTATCTTCTGAACGTAAGCTTCTATGCAGTCAATGGATAGTGGTGTAATGACCCTCTAGGTCAATTCTATATTTTTGTGATATTTCTTCTATTTGAGCTTCTACAAACATGAGATTTCTGACAAAATCCTAAAAAATGACATTGGAATGGGATTCGGATGGTCCATCAGTTCTGAAATTGCCAATTTAGGCTAGGAGGGTATTTGGTCCAGGGATGGAGGGTCCCCGTATGATTTTGGGTCAAAAGTTACAAAATTAGTTCAACTAGAAGATAAAAAGTGTGTGTGTGTAAAATTTCAGCTAAACACGCTCGAAATGGAAATATAATGGTGCGGTCAGCTCTGGAACGTCAAAAATAATCTAAACTGACCCTTCGTTAGTTGACGGGGGCATCCGATTGCATTTTGACCCCCTCAATTCTTTAAGCTAAAATTAGTCAGAAAGAAGTGGGACCCTCATTTTTTGTAGGATGCTCCATTGGGAACTCCAACTACACTGTTAGATCTGAAATGTACAAATCCATGTGGTTTCACTATTTATTTGTGTAAAATGGACATAACACGATTCCTGGAAAGTTTTACAATTGCTGGTGCAACACCAGGTGAAACGCGGAGGGTTTGGCGCATTTGCGAGAGTGCACCTGCTAGAGCTCCATGTTCACAAAGCTTTTGGCGCATTCACGGAGGCCTGGCTTTACCAAAGGCACCATGTTTATGGCCTAAGGCCCGTGTTTGCGAAAACCATGAGGGTGGCCTATATATAGGCCTTCCTCTTCATGAATCAGCCTTGTTTCCCAACTTTAGCAAGTCATACATTGAGTCTTACAAGTCCATTTTTGGCGATTCAAAGGACTATGTGACTTAGATTTTTGCAAGGAACATTGTGGTGAAGTCAGATTCAGGATTTTACATATACTTTAAGGTAAATTCATTATTTTACCTGATTACCTTCTAGAAATTTGTGAAAAACTATGTGCTTTGATATCTTAACCTATTATTGACAAAATTAAGTCAAACTCGAGTCAAAATTGTTCTATGTTCCGAGGGGAATGCTGTGGCATGATGGGTTTTAGTTAAAATTGTCCGACTTTAGAGAATTTTGACTGAGAAAATTTTGAAAAGAATATTGTCCTGGTAAAGTTTTTATTTTTGTATTTGGACTTTTTCTCAGTCTTCTGGGGTCAATTTTGGGCCAAATTTATTGTTGCAGAACCGAATTGCCATGGGTTTTGCTCTTCAGGGTTTTGCTAAGAATTTCGAGCATAGGCCCTATGTTTTCCATTTAGGCACTTCTGACCTAATTTCACCCGATTCTCAAAATAATACAGCCAAATCGACTGTGTAAGCACTGTGAATTATATTTTAATAGTTGAGCAGTGTTGGGAAGCTATCGGGAGGGAAAATACTCAGCTAGATTGATCGAAGACATGAGGCATTGACTGTCAGGTAGGCTAGGCTTTTCCAAAACCTTAGATTAAGTGAAACTATGTACATGCTGAATTGAGATGTATATGAGATGTTTGTTGTGCCCAATATGTGTAGTATTTGTTCTTTTGGGATTGTACTCTGTGTTATTTGTTGTGAATACTGTATTATTGATATATTTTGGTACTATTGATTACAAGGACGCCTGATAAGGGTTGTATATAGGATGGTGTCGTAGGGCTAGTACATATTCTAACCTAACTTTTATCTGCGAGAGCATGTTGCCGAATATTATTGAGATATGATGGTTATGAGGCTACTTCTTGAATATTTGTAACTCTGTGACTTGATTTTTGACTTAAACAAGATTTCATTGGGCCTGACTATTGTGGATACTTACAATATCATTGTTGTTATCGTGCTTCACTTTCATCACCTGTGGTTGACTAGATTATAGCATGTTAGGATTGATTGATACTAATTATTGAGACACAGGTTCCTGTGTATTGTTGTTTGCTATTGGGTTTTGGTTCTACTTATCTGAAGCAGGGTTTAGTTGTTGTTATTGGAGGGATGGTGATATTTGGGATGTTATAGGATATCTATGTTATGAACATCGTTGCCAACGTTAACTCTAGGCACTATATGAATGAGGATTCCTGGATCTGGATATATTGGTTGAGTGAGTAACTGTTTCGATATCTCGAGTCCAAGATGGTGCTCCCGATTGTTGTCAAGCTTCGATGGCCATGTGTGAGAGTCTAAGTCTTGGGTGAGGCTCCCCGTGGTCCGAGTCACAGTGGCCTCGATTGAGATGCCAAGTGATAGATCTCGATTCTTGGGTCGAGAACCCCAATGATTTTATTTTGGGAGCAAGGCCCCTGATTAACATTCTGAGTTGAAACATTATTCATTGTGGTAGGGGGATTTTTTCTCCCGCGGGGGATATGTCCCATCATTACACACGTATATCTTGGATTGGGTGCCACGTTCCAGTATAAAGTCGAGACCTAGTTGGCATGTGATCGTTGAGGGTGGAGGCCTGATTGATTACATGTGGATCCACACACCTATACACAACCTGATTATGCGTGGGTGTACCTTCTGGACTTATGAGGGCTCAGGGAGTGTTTAGGAAAAGACACTATGGCCTTACACCCACATACAGCCGACCCTTGATCTGTTGATATGGAGAGTTGGGCTTTGTGATGATTCTGCGATGATCTATTGGTCAAATCATGCAAGGGAGTACCAACCGAGCTTATGGGGCCCCGAGTGGTGTACAAACATAGATACTAGGGCCTTTCACCCGCTTACAGTATGATGTTTCGGTGCGGTTTAAGGTTATGGGGTTGATTTATGGGATTGCTACTTTTATCTGCATTCAAGCTTCATTATGTACATTATTTCAAACAGTCGATCGATGATGCCTAGTGGGTGCCTTATTCAGGTACTCACCCCTACTTTTTGCATCTTCCCATGGTGCAGGTTTTGGGAATAGCCGTGGACACTGATTTTAGGGCATTTAGGAGCACACAGGAGACATCTTTTGGGTGAGCACCAGCAGTTCTAGCTTCATCGCAGTCTCCTTCTTTTGATGGCTATCTTTTGCCTTATGTCATGACCCGATCTAAGTCATGATGGCACCTGCTAGGTCCCACCTATAGGGAAGCCAATTGCCCAACCCCAGGGTACCTATCCTAGCTCTATCTAGTCACAATCATAACCAATATGGTAACATAAATAACCAAAATATACCCAGAAATTAGGAGTCAATTGCACAGAGCTACAATAGATACAAGGACACATCAGATACACATATCAATAACCATAACAATATATAAACATAGGAGTGCTCCAAGAAATACATAATTCTACTGTACAAGGGTAACGTCTAAAAGTAAAAGAGGACCATCAAAAGGAAGGAGACTGCAATGAAGCTAGTGTTGCCGGTACTCACCCAAAAGAAGTCTCATGTGCACTCCCAAATCTCCCAAAAATAAGCAATCACGGCCCATACCTGGACCTTTACCATGGAAAGATGCACAAATGTAGGGGTAAGTACCAAAAAAAGGCACCCAATAGGCATCATTAGACTACCGAGTAAAGTATAGTAAACCCAGAAGAGTCAAATATAAGGAAATGCAGTAGGTCTAGCCAAATCGGAACTCAAATCAAGGAAACATATCTAGAAACCCTCAAACCACAATAGAGCCAACCAAGGTGATAACTGAACCAACCCAAGTGAAGAACAACAATAACCTAAACCAACTCAAGTGGTAAACGATGATATCGACTGAGAAGTTGTGTACCCAACTTTGACATAGGGTCATATGTAAGTGCAAGGCCCTAATATCTATGCATGTATGCTAACTGGGCCCCCATAAAACAAAAGATACACTTGCATATAATCAGATCAGTCGAATCACAATAGAACACACCTCCTAATATCACATGATCACAGGTCGGTTGTACGTGAGTCTAAGGCCCCAGTATCTAAGCTTAAACACCCTTTGAGCCCCTATAAGCCCAGAGAGTACACCCACACACAATCAAGGCGTGTATAGATATATGGATCCAATGGAAATTAATTGGGCCTTTGGCCCAAAGTACCACATAATAATTGGGTCCTCGACCTATCCAGGAGCTAATATTACACGAGGCCTCACCCCTAGTCCTCTCGACTTAGCCTCCAGTCGGGGAAGCCAACCAGGGACAGATGGTCTAATAATAACATAATGGCGGGACATATCCCCCATGAGAGAAAGAATTCTCGTAACATAATCAGCCAAAATGCGTAACGATAGGATATATCCCCCGCGGGAGAAAGAATCCCCCTAGCATATTAATAGGGTCTCTGACCCAAAGCAATCAGTATATCATATCTCTCTGAACAAATAGTGGTCTTTCAGAGCCAAAATATAGCTAGTGGGGTCCACAACCCAGGATAACAACAGGTTCTCGGACCTAGGAATCAGTATCCGAAGCCTGGCATCTCAGTTGTGACCACCAGAACTCAGACTCTGGAGAACATAACTCGAGGACTTAGATACTCGAACATGGCCACCGATGCTCAACAATAATGGAGAGCATCATCTAGAATCTGAGATGTTGAAATAGTCACTCACTTAACCAGTCTATCTGGATCTAAAACTCCAAAGTCACATAATGCCCTGAGTGAACGTAGGTGATGACAATCATATCATGCCCAGAGTGAATATAGTAGACAGCACTCACAACCTAGGTATATCATAATCTCAGTGCAACCCACACAACCGTAATTGCCACCTCTCTCAAATATAACAAATACCCCAGCATTAGATGGAAAGAATCAATACATAACTTCTATCAGCATTACATCAAAGTGTATACATCACAAATCACTAGAGATTCATGCCCAACTAAGTCCAAGTACGCCATACCATCGTCAGCCCTAACTGGCCAGAGTAAACATAGGCAATGACAGTCATAACATAGGTATACCATACAATCCACCCCCGTAAGGTGACCAAAATCCTACTATAGCACAACACATAATCCTCAACAAGCCTCACAGCCAGCATGTCTTAGTAGTATCAGGTTATAAACTCTTACAAATAATAGTTAAGATAGAACATAAACCTATCCCATGGTATTAGCCCATACTCAATCATTACTAGGCCTTTTTCCTATGTGAAGCAACTCATAGGCAGCATCGGTGTAACCTAAGCTAATGGCTAAGAATCTAGACAATTAGAGAGATGTCACCTACCCAGAATCATATCGCAGCCAAGCTACTACATAGGATATCGCCTAAGGAAACTATGTGCTAGCCCACTGATAATATGGTATTTTTAAAACAGGGTGCTAGCCCTAACACTAACCTATGTAGCTAGTGTCTCATCACAAGTATCCCAGGAAGCCCGTATGATATAACCTACACCTCGCTAATAGTTTCACACATCCGTCTCTAACCTGCCAGTGGCTCAGTGGCAACACATTCTTTATCATAGGTCACAAGGCTCTTTCAAGAGTACAACTATAATCATTCCCAGAACATGATGCAATTCTCCAGTCATTAGCTAGTAGTGCACATATATGATGGATAACAGTCGTAAACAAGATCATATAAACAATACGGCAATATAGAATCATGTTTAATCGGGAAATTCTACCACAAGTACTCAAAACAAATATAGATAACCACATCCATATCATACATATATATACCAACCAGCCAGAACCCCTAGAATTAGATACAGATACTAGATTCAGTGCACAGGGTAGCACATAATCACTTGTCATCCTCCACCTATAACAATACATTTTTATACATTTCAACTCTAATACAATTATGTTTCAACTCAGTCTAAGGTTTAGAGAAAGCCTATCCTACCTGGCAGATGATTCCTTGCATCTTTAGTCAATCCTCCCAAGTTTTATCGTCTTGATAGCTTCTCGATGTTGCTCAATTATTAAAATATAATTCAAAATGTTAACACGCTCACATTGGTTGTAACATCTTAAAACATGTGTGAAGCTAGGCCAAAAGCACCTAAAATGGGAAAAATAGGGCTCACACCAAAAATTCCAAACAAAACCCCAAAAAACAATTCCTACGACAACCCTAGTCTACAGACAAAAATTTGGCCCATAATGAACCCCAGAAGATCGAGAAAAGACCCAAAAATAAAGTTAAAAACTTTACCAAAAAAATCTTCTTTTCGAAACTCTTGGGCAAAATTCTTGAAAACTGGCTAAATTCAGCAAAAATCTAGCATATCAAAGTGTTCCTCTTCGAATGTAGAACAATTTTGACTCAAGTTTCACCTAATTTTGTCAAGAATCAGCTAAGAAATCAACGTGCAGAGCTTTTCACAATTTTTGAGAATGAAATCAATTAAAACTATAATTTTACCTCAAATTACGTGTAGAATCCTAAATCCAACTTCACCATGACATTCCTTGCAAAAGCCCAAGTCACGTGGACAGTGAATCATCAAAAATGGAGCTCCGGATCAAAAGTTATGCCCTTTCAAAGTTTTGAATAGTTGTTGGGGTGTATATAGACCAACGACCCATTGAATTCCACGAACGCGAACAATTCTCTATGTATCTGGAGCTTGTGGTCTGGTCCTTCTCTGCAAATGCGGATTGGGCTCTGTAAATGTGGAGCTCTTCCTTCTTTGGCTTCCTCGAACGCGAAGGATTAATTTTTTGGTGTTGCATCAGCTATCTCAAAAACTTTCCTGGGCTATTCTTAGGGTATTTGATGTCCATTTTACGCGAATAAATAGTGTAACTTCATGGATTTTGACATTTCAGATCTAACAGTGCAATCAAAATTTCCAACGGGACATCCTAATGAAAGGAGGGTCCCACTTCTTCCTGGCTAATTTTATCTTAAAGAATTGAGGGGGTAAAAATGTAATCGAATGTCCCCGTCAAATGATGAAGGGTCATTTTAGATGATTTTTGATGTTTCAGAGCTGACCACGCCATTAATTTTCATTCCGAGTGCGTTTAGCTGGGTTTTTATAAAAATATACTTTTTAGCTTCTGGTTGAACTCATTTTGTAACTTTTGCCTCAAAATCATACCGGGACCCTCTATATTCGAACCAACAACCCTCCTATCCTAAGTCGTTAATTTCAAAACAAATGTAACCATCAGAATCCCATTCTGAGGCTGTTTGCTAAGGTTTTATCAGAAATCCCATTTTTACAGTTATAACTTCTCGTTAACTCGCAAACTCACGTTACTCTCAACTAAAACAACCCATATCCAACGAAACAGCCCTAATAAGTCAAAAAAGGTCTGATGTCACCGTACAGAAGCTCAAATCAACAGAGTAGCCTAGAAATATAAAAATGACATGGAGGGTCATTACAACATCCCCCACTAATAAGACTTTCGCCTGCGAAAGTATGAATATAGGCATATCTGCAGGCTCTAGTCCACACCACAAGTATATCAGCCATAAACACATTCTATATCCCACAATGGTTCTAGTGCTCTTCCCACAATCAACACCAAATGGCCCACAGGCTGACCAAATATGATGAACCATGGCTAACATACTCATATTTACACACACAGCCTAAACCCCTTTCCTTTGTGGTCCAATCCACCCGACATCGCCACCAAACATTCACCAATGTAACAAATACCCAACACTCCATCCACTCACATAACTCTTTATACCTCCCTTCATACCTAGACGCCCGTATGTCACTTCTCAAACATGGTCCTCAGTAGCTATTACCATTTAGCCCCCATTTTGTAGCGTTAAATAATCAATCCTTAGCAAGACCTGTAACAGTAGCCGCGGGTGCTTATAAGTCATCAAATTCATGCTACATAGCATAATGGTCAGCCGATCAACCATAATTATCTACTCACAATGGCCACAATGGATTCGGGTATAACCCCCAGAATGTCTTCCACCAAAACCTCCCTCATAGTATCGGACAGTCATCTAAGTCACGAAATCATATTGGAGTACATGAAACACATTTGGAATATACCATCAAAATACCGATACGCAGAAAATAGGATGTATAGCAGAACATGCTAGAGGTAGGGCTAACTCAGATGCAACCAACCCAACCTGCCTTAGAACCTCAAAGGGCTAGTATATCAAGGTTGCCCGTCTACACTCTACTCAATACATTGGCTACAACATTTTCTAACCGTAGACAATCTGATCAATACATTGGCTACAACATTAGCTTTGCCAGTGTGATGCATCACACTCATGTCATAATCATTCAAAAGTTCCAACCATCTTCTTTGTCTTAAGTTCAAATCCCTTTGGCTAAACACATATTGCAAACTCTTGTGATCGGTGAATATATCCATATCTACCCCATATAGAGAGTGTCACCAAATCTTCAATGCAAACACAACATCTAACAACTCAAGATCATGCATCAGAAAGTTGTTCTCATGCACTTTCAATTTCCTTGAAGCATATGCAATGACCTTTCTATTTGCATCAACACGTAACCCAAGCTTATATGTAAGGCATCATAATATAAACAAAACCATTGAAAAACTTCGAGCAATGTCAAAATAGAAGCCAAAGTAAGACAATCTTTCAATATTTGGAACTCTTTTGCATTCGTCAGACCATTCGAATCTTCCCTTCTTTTGGGTCAACTTTGTTAAAGGAGAAGCAATAAAGGAAAATCCCTTAATAAATCTCCTATAGCATCCAGCCAAACCCAGAAAGCTTCTAAAATCGAATGGAGACAATGGTCTAGGTCAATTCTTTATGGCTTCTGTCTTCTTTGGATCAACCCTAATACTATCACTCGAAATAACGTGACCAAGAAAAGCGACCTCTTTTAACCAAGATTCACACTTGCTAAACATGACAAAGAGTTGTCTATCTCTCTAAAGTTTGCAACACAATCCTCAAATGTTATTCATGCTCTGTCACATCCCGAGAATACACAAATATGTCATCTATGAACACTACCATGAACATATCTAAGTACGGTTTACAGATCCTGCTCCTCAAATCCATAAAAGTGGTAGAGCCATTTGATAGTCCAAATGACATAACCAAAAATTCAAAATAAACATACTGGGTTCTAAATATTGTCTTTCAAATATCATCTTCCTTCACCTTCAATTGGTGATATTTGAACTACAGATCAATTTAGAAAAGTAGCTTGCACCTTGAAGTCATCGATCCTGGGAAGTGAGTATTTATTTTTGATGGTTTCTAATTCAATTGTCGATAATCTACACACATCCAAAGTGAACCATCCTTCCTTATTTCTCACAAACAATGTGAGAGCACCCCATGGTGACACACTAGGCCTTATAATTCCCTTATCAAGTAAATCCTTTAATTGTTTCTTCAATTCTTTTAATTTTGTCGGGCCCATTCAATATGGAGGGATAGAAATAGGTTGGGTGTCAGGAGAGAAATCAATATCGAAATCGATTTCCCTTATGGGAGGAATGCTGGGGAGATCATCAGGAAAGACATCAAGGAACTCATTTACTACAGGGACTGAATCAAGAGTAGGAACTTAAGATTCAACATCCATGACCCGAAAAATGTGATATAGACAACCTTTAGAGATCATTTTCATAGCTTTCATATAAGAAACAAACTTCCATTTAAACATAGAATTGGTTCCCTTCTATTCTAAGATGGTCTCATTGGAGACTTAGAATGTGATCTTACGGGTCCTACAATCAGTAGAAGCATAGGGTACATGCAACCAATCCATACCAAGAATAACATCAAAGTTGGTCATATCAAGCTCAACTAGATCATATGGAAAGACATTATTTAAGACTGACTCGGGACAACTTTTAGACTTTCTTGGCTAGGATTGACTCACCAATATGAGTATAAACCGAATAAGATTCTAAAAAGACTTTCGGAGACACATCAAATATTATGGCAACATAAGGAGTAAGAAAAGACATATTGGCACCAGGGTCAAGAAAAGCATATACATCATGATCAAAGACTTTCAACATACCGATAACCACATTGGAACCCTCATCAACTTCTTGTCTAGCATACAAAGCATAGAATCAATTACCATAGGGACCACCACCTTGAGCTTGAGCACCTTGTTGCACTTACCCTTTTTGAACCACTTGACCTTGAGGACGCCCTTTCTTACCTTTATTAGCAAAATTAGGTCACTCGGCAATCTTGTGTCTCATCCTTCCACAACTAAAGCATGCAACAGAACCTCTCTAACATTCACCAATATGGTTCATCCCATACTTAGGACATCTAGGAGGAATAGCATCACCTTTCACAACATAACCTTAAGCTTAAGATTGACCGCTTTCTCTTTGTCAAACCTTTGAGGAGCACCTTTTGAAGACCTTCGGTCTTATTGGAATTGGTCACACTAGAATTATGATAAGAGAACCCACCATCATAATAAACTCTCTTGGATTCCCTCGACCTCATCTTTTGCAACTTTTCACTCTCCACTTGTTCAGTATATGTTATGAGTCTAGAGATATCCATTTTCTTAATAAGCATAGCAACCATGTGTTCCATCTTCACCAAATTAGACAGCCCCAGAGTAAATTTGTTCGTATGGGCCCTAGATTCAGCCACCAAGGAAGGAGTAAATTTGGACAACTTAGTAAATTTGAGGGCATACTCCCTCACACTCATCCCTCCTTTCTTTAAGTTCATGAATTCCCCATCACCTTAGCCTCCCTTAACTCAAATGGGAAGAAACGATCAAGAGAAATCGCCATAAACATCTCCCAATCAATGGAACCTTTTTCAATTCTCTCAGACATCATTTGAGTGAACCAAACTTGAGCCACTCCCTTAAGTTGATAAGTCGCTAGCTCATCCTTCTCTTCAGAAGATACCCTCATAATCTCCACCACCTTGTGCATTTCATTAATGAACTCTTACAGCTTGTTTGGATGGTGTTTTGCCATGGTTTCATAATGCATGATACTGTATGGTATGGTATGGTATGATATCGTACAGTACAGTACCATACAATGTTTGGATATACTATATGGGTTACTATTTTTTAATAATAATTCATTGTTTAATTTGACTATATAGTACTGTATCATAACTTATAAATTTAAAAAAATATCCTTAAGTATTATAAATATTAAATTTATCAATATTTTTTAAATAGTCTTTTCAAAATAAATATATTAAATTGAGTAAAGAAACATACAAGCTAATATATCTCCAACCTATATAAATAACATAAGAAAATAAAAAAGTAAGAATTTTAAAAAAATGAACCTCCTCAAAAAAAAGACTAAAACGTGAAAAAAGACGTGAGGCGGAAAAGAAGTTTCAAAAGTTGATGGGAGGAAAATAAATAATATAAATCTAATACATATATTAAGGTAGAGCTTAATAAAGAATAAAAATAAATTAGAATTATTTAAATTTAAATAAGAATATAATTGGAAAAAATAGGAGAACCATGGGATATCACCAAATTGGTGGTTTCAAAAAGTGAGGGTTTTCATGGTTACGAAACCATGAAACAAAACTATAAAATACTATATAATTAATGAAACAATCAAAACAAACGTCGTTCTCATAATAACCATACCATGCCATACCATGGGAAACCACCATCCAAACAAGCTGTTAGGGATTCTCATCCACCTTTGAACTATGAAACTCTGGGGAATTCATCCTAGAAAAATCTCTTCTCCTTGAATCCAGAGTAGGAGTCTTTGGGGAAGCAACAGCTTGAGCCAACATAGTGATCGTGGCTCTAAACTCATCATTAGATACTTGGTCTACTTGAGGGGCTTCGAAAGCTTGATCCGCATTAGACTCATTTCCCCTTGGAAAGGGAGTACCGTCCTGGAGCCATTTTTGAAAAAACCAAGGGACAAATGTTAGGATATGAAAGCTTCAAAGGCATGACATAGAGTTCAAAAGAAGTGAAATTTTTCCTAAGACGTCTCATAGCCTCTTATTCAAGGATGTATCGCACTTCGCACCAATGAATAAGACTATATTCGATGCGGCATGTTGGACTCTCTGGGATGCTTTCAAACCTTGTGCACTAATACCACTTTTGTCACTACTGGTACCCAAGTCCTAGTTGCAACACGGCGAGTATCACACCCAAAGGCATCCCATCCAAGCCTTATGTTCATATTATAAGCATTCATGAGGTAAAATAAGTATACATAAGAGATTAAGCAAGAAGAAATGTATATAAGCAAGATTATGAAAATACATCATATCCATTTGTCTAATTCATGCCTCTACATCGTAGATCTTGGCAGGGTCTGACACATATAGCTCACTAATTCACCCTCAAGATATACATCAAAAATAAATGATAAAGCCTCAACATAAAGAAATAGAAAGCATCATGAGGGCTTGTTCCCGAAGTATGGGAACTTACCAAAACTCTTCAAGCGTAGGAATTCAAAGGCTAGACTCAATATGGAATAATCTCCTTTCATCCGTCCCTACATGGTTAGATCATGTAGGCAAAGAAGTATGTGTTAGCACATAGAATATACTAAGTATGTAGGTATACCATGAATCAAAGGACATAACAATAATATTAATATGCATAAATAGAACCAATGGGAGAGGGACACAATATCTATGAGCATGCAAATTTAAAAATAATAAGTAGAAGCATTATAAATCCATTCTTAACCTTAGCATACATATGTGGGAATAAGACCATACCTGACATTCATAAGACCATGCGAACTATTAGATGAAATTTTGATATTTACTCTACATCACGCTAAGGACAGTCTACTTTGCCAAGGTAAATTCGATCCTCACCCCATAGGCTCTATCCTAGCACTGTGAGAACCATCATTTGACCCCACCCTTTAGGCTTTATCTTAGAATAGTGAGTGTCCATCATTGAGCTAATTGGATCCAATAGCATACCTTTAAGGAATAAAACATGAACATCATTCTTATGGTGGCACATAGTTATAGGACTTGAGGATTTATATAAGGACCCATGGAGATAGTTTCGCTCACACAAGTTCACTCAGTGCTAACTTATATCCCAGGGAATATATA
>JAABOM020029738.1:0-17519 GCA_011800125.2 Solanum clarkiae
TATACCCTCGATCCTCTTAAGCGTTAGACGCACATACAACCCATTAACACGAGATTCAAGCACTTTTAAAATTTAGCATCAATAGGTCCAAATCATGTCATGTTTCATTTGAATTGTGCCAATATTGTAAGGTGTGGGGTGTTACAGGTGGTTTTTACCTTATCAACCATGTTGGGGGGTTTGTACCTTATCAACCATGTTGAGGGGTTTGTACCTCATTAACCAATTGAGGGATTTGTAACTCATTCGCCTCTCCAATGGAAGGTGGTAGTCTTTGGACATTCAATAATAATGGTCACTCCTTGCACATGTATTATGCTCTATATAAACATGGTTTACTACAAGCATCTACCATGCACGCCATATTGTTATACGCTACTCGTTTCCAATGCTTATGCATTTCGATTATGTTACTTATCTCTTGTTGCATTGCATCTTACACCCTTAGTACATTCAAATGTACCAACACATATACTATGCCTACATGATGTCACCATGAGCCCTACTTGAGCATCCTCCTCTTGGTTAGTACGATTTCTCCCAAGCTTATTAGTGAGTCCTCCATTTTGGGGATGATATTTATGATCTCATGCTATATTCTAAGACTATCTTTCTGTTATATATGTATTGACTATGAGGGTGAGCCCGGTTGCTTGTCTTGGCCCCCGCTAAGTCCTATGGTTAGAGGTGTTTTTGGATATATTATGTATCTATGCTATGAGTCTTGACTCTCTTATTCTTGATATTTATGTTATGAAGCTTCCCCTTAGTCCCTTTTGCCCTTATTTCTAATCTATTATGTCATTTACTTGCTTCTATCACCAATGATGTGTAATGATATATTAAGAGACTTGCTTGGGGTCCTTTCGGGTTCCCCATGCACTGTGTCATATCTAGTCCCTAGACTCAGGTCATGACAAATTTGGTATCAGAGCACTAGGTTATTAATGGTAGTCGGCATCCAACACACCATATTGATTAGAGCATTATTCATGGTTGTGTTGTGCACCACAATTATGAGTAGGAGTCTATGAGACGTCTTAGGAAATGTTTTCCTTCTTCTTACTCTATGTTGTTTTATAAAAGTTAAAGGTAAGTTTTTCCCCTAACAATTATACTTTGATATGTTAGAACATGCCTAACACAAGAGGAAGAAAAGCCCATATACCCAAGGAGCAATAGGCTCATGGTGAGCTCTGGGATGATCTCACTTTGCTTGCACAAGTTGTGGCTAATCAAGCCAACCAAGGGCCCCAAGCCCCTCATGCTCTTACACCGGCATCTCAGGTGAGAGACTTCATGAGGATGAATTCCTTAGAATTCTATGGGTCAAAGGTGAATGAATACTCTCAAGAGTTCATTGATGGGGTCTGCAAGATTTTGGCTATCTTGGGTGTGCAGTCAGAAGATAAGTCGGAGTTGGTGGCTTACCAACTCAAATGGGTAGCACAAATATGATACAATCAATGGAAGAAGGAGAAGGGGGTCAACAATGTGGTACTTTGGGAGGAATTCTAGGCAGTTTTTTTAATTGGTTCTTCCCTCTTGAGCTTAGGGAAGCCAAATTGGTGGAATTTATGAATCTAAGACAAGATTCTATGAGTGTGAGAGAGTATGCCCTCATGTTCAATCAATTCTCAAAGTATGCCCCACACTTGGTTGCTGACTCAAGGTCTACGATGAATAAATTTATGATGAGTGTTTTTGATTTGGTAAGTGAAGAATGCCGGTCCGCTATGTTGACTAATGACATGTATTTGTCCCATTTGATGACCTATGCTAAACTTAGAGGAGGAAAAGTGTAGGAAGAAGAGGAGTCATAAGGCCAAGAGGGCCCGTTTTGATGGTAAATTCAAAAGTCAAAAGGGTGGCCGATTCCATCAAGGCCAAGGGTCTTCTCATGCATTTCATAAGAAGGTTGCCAATGATTTTCCAAGGGCCCAAGGTGTTAGGGGGGTGTTTCCTAATGGTGGGTGTCAGAAATATGGTAAAGGACATAGTGGCCTGTGTTTGAGGGATACTAATGCTTGCAATGGTTATGGGGAAGTTAGGCATAATGTGTTGGATTGGCCTCGAAATCGCAATAAGGGAGAGTAGGTTCGTCCACAAGGTGCTAATGCGGTTTCTTTGGGGAGAGGTGGTCAACGAGGTCGTTCCCCATTGCACAATTGATTTTATGCTTTGCATGGGAGGCAAGGGGTTGATGAAGTGCCTGATGTCATCACCAGTATGCTGAAAATCTTTGATTTTGATATATATGCATTGGTTGATTCGGGTGTCACTATTTATTTTGTTACCCCCATTTGTTGCCAAAAAGTTCCATGTTGAGCCAAAATTGTTGTGTGAGTCATATTAGGTGTCTACTCCTATTGGTGCATCTATTATTACTAGAAATGTCTACTGAAATTATCTTATTTGCATCTTGCATAAAATATTGCCTTATGATCTTGTTGAGTTAGATATGGTTGATTTTGATGTCATTCTTAGGATAGATTGGTTGCATATTATGCCTCTATTGATTTAAGAACCTGTAGGGTCAAATTCCAATTCCCAAATGCACCCATTCTTGAGCGGGAGAGTCATAACGTGATCGTCAAGGGTAGGTTCATCTCTTGCATTAAAGTCCGTAAGTTGATCTATAAGGGGTGTCTTTATCATCTTGTGAGGGTTAGGGATGTGGAGTCCAATGTTCTTCCCATAAAGTTGATTCCGGTTGTAAATGAGTTTCTTAATGTCTTTCTAAATGACCTTCCCGGTGTTCCTCCTGAAAGGGAGATAGATTTTGGTATAGACCTTCTCCCCGATACTCAACGCATTTCTATTCCCCCTTACCGTATGACCCCAGCAAAGTTAAAGGAGTTGAAGGAGCAATTAAGGGATTTGTTGGAGAAGGGTTTCATTGGGCCTAGCCAATCACCTTGGGGTATACCATTGTTTTTTGTGAAGAAGAAGGATAGGTCTCTTAGAATGTGTATTGACTAACAGCAACTTAATAGGTTCGCCATAAAAATAGTTATCTTCTTCCAAGGATTGATGATTTGTTTGACCAATTGCAAGGGGCTAGCCACTTCTCTAATATTGATCTTTGATCCGAGTATTATCAAGTGAAGGCGAGGGAGTGTGATATTCCCAAGATGACCTTCCGAACTAGGTATGGGCATTATGAGTTTGTTGTGATGTCTTTTGGGGTTGACCAATGCACCGGCTGTCTTCGTAGATCTTATGAATGGGGTCTTTAAATCCTACCTTGATTTATTTGTTGTGGTCTTCATTGATGATATTTTGATTCATTCTCATAGTGAGGAGGAGCATATGACTCATTTGAAGGTAGTGTTGTAAAGATTGAGGGAAGAGAAGTTGTATGCTAAATATGAGAAGTTTGAATTTTTGTTGAAAGAAGTTGCCTTTCTAAGTCATGTGGTGTCAGGGGATGGTATTAAGGTGGATCCTAAAAAGACGAGTGTGATTAAAAATTGTCCTAGACCATTGACCCCGTCGAATATTAGGAGCTTCTTGGGCTTAGCGGGTTACTATTGGAGGTTTGTGAATGGGTTCTCCTCTATTGCTTCTCCCATGACAGGCTATGTTTGTGTGGACCGATGAGTATGAAAAGAGCTTCAAAACCTTGAAAGATAAGCTTGTGTTCGCTCTTATATTGTCACTACCAAAAGGGCTAGAAGGATTTATTGTAGATTGTGATTCTTCTCGGGTTGGTTTGGGTTGTGTGTTAATGCAAAATGGTAAAGTCATAGTATATGCTTCTAGGCAACTCAAAATGCATGAAAAGAACTACCCTATCCATGATCTTGAACTAGCTGCCGTGGTACTTGCATTAAACATATGACATCATTATTTGTATGTGGTATATGTTGATGTGTTCACCGATCATAAGAGTCTCCAATATGTCTTCACTCAAAAAGATCTCAACTTGAGACAAAGAAAATGGCTAGAACTTCTTAAGGATTATGATATGAGTGTGCATTATTATCTCGGTAAGGATAATGTTGTGGCGGATGCCTTGAGTAGGGTGTCTATGGGTAGCCTAGCTCATATTAATGGTAGTGTTAAAGAGGTGGCTAGAGAGGTCCATCGGTTGGCTAGATTGGGGGTTAGGTTAGAAGAAGTTGATAATGGGGGTGTTGTTGTTGATGATGGTTCTAAATCTTCATTGGTTGAGGAGGTGAAAGCTAAGTAAGATCTTGACCCTGCTTTGTTGGATATGAAGACATTGGTAAAAGATGGTAAGGTGGAGGTTTTCTTCCAAGGGGGAAATGGTGCCTTTAGGTACCAAGGTAGGTTGTGTGTACCTTGTGTTGATGGCTTGAAGAAAGTGATTCTTAATGAGGCTCATGGTTCCTCCTATTCTATTCACGTGGGTTCTACTAAGATGTATAGAGATTTGAGAGAGGTGTATTGGTGGAGAGGCATGAAGAGGGACATTGCCAAATTTTTTTCGATACCGTAGCTGCCAACAAGTCAAAAGTCGAACACCAAAGGCCGGGTGGCTTAACCCAAGACATAGAGATTCGTACTTGGAAGTGGAAACAGATTAACATAGACTTTGTGGTTAGGCTGCTTAAGACTATAAAGGGTTTTGATTTTATTTAGGTTGTGGTTGATAGGATGACAAAATCGGCTTACTTTCTACCGGTTAAGACTATATATGGTGCTGAAGATTATGCTAAACTGTACATTCATTAATTTGTGAGATTGCATAGAGTGCCCTCGTCTATCATATCGGATCATGGTGCTCAATTTACTTCACACTTTTGGAGGTCCTTCCAAAGGGGTCTTGGTACAAGAGTTAAGCTTAGTATAACCTTCCACCCTCAAAAGGATGGCCAAGCCAAAAGAACTATCCAAGCTCTTGAGGACATGCTTAGGGATTATGTATTAGAGTTTAGAAGTAGTTGGGATGATCATCTTCCATCGATTAAGTTTACCTATAACAATAACAATCATTCTAGCATTGGTATAGCTCCTTTTGAGGCCCTCTATGACAGATATTATAGATCATTGGTTGGCTGGTTTGAGGTTGGAGAGGTGGCCTTGTTAGGACCATGTCTTGTTATGGAGGATCTTGAGAAGCTTAGGATGATTAGAGAAAGATTGAAGATGGCCCAAAGTCGCCAAAAGTCCTATGCCGATGTGAGAAGAAGGGATCTTGAATTCAAAGTTGGTGATTGGGTTTATTTAAAGGTTCCATCCATGAAGGCTGTGGTTCATTTTGGTAAGAAGGTTAATCTAAGCCCTAGATATGTGGGTCCTTATAGGGTGATGAGAAGGATTGATAAGGTGGCCTATGAATTGGAATTGCCTAGTGAAATGGAATTGGTTCATCCGGTCTTCCATGTGTCTATGTTGAGGAAGTGTGTGGGTGATCCTAATACTATTGTGCCTCTTGATATTATGGGGGTAGTAGAAGAAAACTTGACATATGTAGGAGTTCCAGTAGAGATCTTGGATAGACAAGTGAAGAGGTTGAGGAACAAGGATGATACTTCCGTTAAGGTCCTTTAGTGGAATCAACAAGTCGAAAGTGCTACATGGGAGGCCAAAGCGGACATGCAAAAAGGATATCCTTATCTCTTCCATTCTACTCAATACTAAGGTACTAATTCTAAGTCTTCTTTGTGATTTCATGTCTCATGTTCCATCTCCTAAGTCATTTGCATGCATTCATGTTTATATTGTCAAGGTTGATGGTGATTTTACACTTATGTTAAGATTTTGAAAATGATGTTTTGAATATGTTGATGCATTTTTATTGGGGCTGATCTCTTTATATAATCTTCTCATGTACGTCTTTTTTACATTCGAGGACGAATGTTCTCAAGGAGGAAATATTGAAAATACTCAAGAAAGAGCTCGAAAATGAGCCTTGGAAGTGCCCGGAATCGTAATTTCCATATATCTAAAAATCTATGCGTGATATCGAAAATCTGACTTCATATTCTTGTTCAGGGGGTCAAATTGAGTAGGTAATGGGTCTAACCCCGATTTACGAGTAACCATAGCAAAATTTAAAAATCACAAATACTTACTCAAATACTTAGACAATATCATTCAAGACATTCCCAAATACTCACTCAAACACTTACACAATATTTCATCTCCAATTTCAAGTTTCAAAAACTCATCTAGATCTTAAGGTTCTCATTCAAACTTCAAGTTTCCATCTCCAATCTTCTTCAAGGATTCTCCAAAGTTAAGGTATGTGGGTTTCTTTCATGGGTTCCTTTCACCCATGATACCCACAAGTTCTTTTACCTAAAATTACACAATTTAAAGTTGAGTTACTCATAGATCTTGCTTATTATGAATTTCATTGCACACTATGTTGGGGTTTTATGAAATTATGATTGTTTTAGCATGTTTTGAGCTATGAATCTAAGATCTATTGTGAGACTTGATGAAGGGTCTTGATGTATATTGCTTGAGCCAAGTATCTATTGGTGGTTTTACACTGAATTTTCTAGCATAAATCCACTCTTGAATTGCATGGTTTTACACTAGCACTACACACCAGCCAAGTATTTGATAAAATGTCCGCTTGATGTATTTTGAGGAATTGAAGGTCTAATGCATGTCTTATTAATTGAATGACTTTATAATGATGAAAGGAATATATGTATTTGATATTATCTCTATAGTTTTTGGAATTGACCAAGCCTCACTACGGAGGTTGTAGGCCTGGGTAATCTTGTTGAGGGGTTTGTACCTCGATCGCCTCACTCGGGAGGTGGTTGGCCCGTGCAACCATGTCGAGGGGTTTGTACCTTGATAACCATATTGGGGGGTTTGTACCTCATCAACCATGTTGGAGGGTTTGTACCTTATCAACTATGTTGAGGGGTTTGTCCCTCATCAACCAATTGAGAGGTTTGTACCTCATCAACCAATTGAGGGGTTTGTACCTCATTCTTCTCTCTAAGGGGATGGTAGGCCATGGATATTCATTAATAATGGTCACTCCTCACATATGTATTATTCTCTATATAAGCATGGTTTACTACAAGCATCTTCTATGCATGCCATATTGTTATATGCTACTCATTGCCTATGCTTATGCTTTTCGATTATGTTACTTATCTCTTGTTGCATTGCATCCTACATATTTAGTACAATTAAACATACTAATGTATACTCTATGCCTACATGATGTCACCATGTAGGAACTAGAGCTCCATTTGAGCATCCTCCTCCATGTGGCTAGTATGATTTCTCCCAAGCTTGTTGGTGAGTCCTCCATTCTAAGGACAATGTTTATGATCTCATGCTATGTTCTAATACTATATTTCTTTTATGTATGTATTGACTATGAGGGTGAGCCCGGTCGCTTGTCTTGTCCCCCCACTAAGTTCTATGGTTAGAGGTGTTGTTGGACATGTTATGTATCTATGCTATGAACCTTGACTCTCTTGTCCTTGATATTTATGTTATGAAGCTCCCACTTAGCCCCTTTTGCCTTTATTTCTAATCTATTATGTCATTTACTTGCTTCCACAACTAATGATGTGTAGTGATATGTTAAGAGGCTTGTTGGGGTCCTTTTATGTTCCCCATGCGCCGGGTCACATCTAGGCCCTAGGCTTAGGTCGTGACAGGAGACCTTAATCGACATAGACCAAATGAGCTACTACTTTGAATCCAAGGCATGACACTCCCTTGGTGAGGTGATGAGGCATGACACCCCTTTGGTAAGGTGACGAGGCAAGACACCTCCTCGATGAGATGACCGGGCATGACACCCTCCGATGAAGTATGGTCTACACACCAAGGTAAACTAAAAATGATAACATGAACTAGATAGATCCACTAGCAAAGCCCCATTTAGGGAAATAATATCATCCTATGGTGGCACATAGTTTAGAGACTAAGGAATTTATATAAGGATCCCTTGATTCGAGCCCCCATCTTAAGCCTCATGCAGTGTTAAGTCTAATCTCACGGAATACTTGAAATAATCATAACTTTAATCATAACTTGAATAATTTTAAGAGACATGATAACTTGACATGAGTAGTTCATTACATGCTTGACCTCTTCTAGTGAGCTTAACTTGAACTTGAATATGAGGGTAAAATAATGATCATGCTTGATCCCTCGACTTGACATGAATAGTTCACAAGAGGATAAAATCTTGAAATAGGGCTCAACTTGTCACTTGTAAAATCATAGATACTTTTCATGAATTAGTACATGCTTGAATGCCTTTAATCATAGTGAAATCACTTGACTTGTAAATCATATAATAGTTCCTCATTAACTTGAGAGTTCTTGTCATGTAATTTTATCAAACACATGATGGGTTCATCATACTTATTCAAAATCATACAATTGAAGAGTAAAGTAAGAAGAGTAAACTTAATTCAAATCAACCCACCAATATTGTAGTAAAACCTCATTTAGGGTAATTTGAAATTCATCTCAAAATTCACAATAGTATACGGTTTTCATAGTTTACATCATGCATAACTTCAATAGATATAAACCAACTCATGGTATGAGATTAAAATAGATATTCATGCATAATCAATCAATACTTGATAATCAATACTTGATAAACCCCAACATAATTTATGTTCATAATTCATAATAAGAGACACCCATAAGTAATACAACTTGAAATCATGCAATTTTTATAAAAAGAGAAGGTTAGGCTCCATAGGTGAAAGGACCCACGGATGAAGACCCACATACCACAAACTTGAATTTTCTTAAAATTGAGTTTAGGGAAAACTTGAAGCTTGAGATGAGTTCTTGAGTTCCAAAATTGAGCTTGAAATTCCTGAATTTGAATGAGAGATTTGATACAGTTTTTGAGAGGTTTTAGAGAGGATTTTGTGAATTATAGAGTTGAAAAATGTCTAATATTCCCCAAATGCCCTTGAACTAAGTTGGAAAAACAGGGCACGAAATTCACTGGTCCTTATCCCTGGTGCGACGCGGACCAAACACATAGGCACCATTTACACTAGTGCACGCCCCAGGCGCATCACGACCTAGGAACGTTGAACTAGCGAAAGTTATTTTTTACTACGGGTCTTTTAAGATCCAAGTTATACCCATTTCCTACTTAATTTTGCACTTGGTCAAGAATATGAAGTCGAATTTTTGAAATCATGCATAGATTTTGAGATATATGAAATTACGATTATATGGCATTTCGAAGTACATGAGGGGTGTGTCATTATTTTCCTCTATCATCTCCTCACGAACCATATCATCAACTACATGAATTGGTGGTTCAATTGTTTGCTTACCACCTCATGTAGTCATTGGCATGCACTATCTATAATTATTCGGATTCTGTATTGTGTTGCTTCGCAATGTATCCTTCTGGTGCTGATTAAATTAGGCTGACATCTGATCAAACTGCTACTCCAATTTTTTAATGGTCGCAGAATGAGACAATACCTGATATATCAGCTTTCATCACCTTCAGAGTCTTATCTTATGCATCTACTTTCTTTAGAAACCAGTCGAATATTTTCTCAATGCGCGAGCAACCAGGCCAACATCACGATTTTGTGGTGGCACATATAAAAAATTTCTATACCCATCTTTAGGACCACAATCACCATCTCAATCTCATCCCCTACTCTTATTGTAATGTCCACCTTGGTTGTTGTTCCTTTTAAAGATCCAACCTTGGTTCCTTTGAACTTGGCACTAATAGTCCTGGTTGGACCCTTCGACATTGGTATGAAATCCCCCATCTGATTTGTCACAAAACATGTGTCCTCCTTATAACACAACTCCTCATAAACTTATGTCCTTAGTGGTTGATGATTAACTGCATTCACCCACTCCTGGTTTTGCTTCATCAGTAACCCAACATTGGTACTAATCTGAGCTAACTTTTGCAACATGTCCTCATTGATTTTGCCCTGCTCCAGATTTGTACTCACCGCGAGAGCTCTTAGTCATCGATTTATCCATTGTGTCCTATGCTTGATTTGTCTTTCCTACCCATTTCAGTCATTGAGCCACATATGTGAAAATGTAATCTAGAAATGATTCTCTAGTTATAGTTTCATCCAGTGCTTTGGAATTATCATCTAATGCCCAATAAAAGATCTCCGCTAATGATTCATTGGTGATGTTGTGGTTTGGAACACTTCTCAAGAACTTAGTAAATCGCTCCCATGTAGTGCTTATGGAATCACTTGGCAATTTCTCAAAGTTATTAATTTGGTCCTTTGACTTTATCTTCTCTGACTTAGGAAAATACCTCTCAAAAAAGGCTCTTTGCATTTTTGCCCATATAGGGATGGAGTTAAAAGGCATCATGGATAACGATACCATCACTTCTCCATTAAGAGATAACGGGAAGAGATGGAGACCAATGACATCCATGGACAAATTTTGATTCCCCATCATACTTTTAAAGACAAAGGAAACATTGTGTAGATGGTTATGCAAATCCTCTATAAATGGTAGGATCGAGAACAACCCTCTATGTTGCAACATCTGTAGTAACCCAGTATATATGATAAAATTTGTATCTTCCAGTAGGGGAGGTAACACAATTTCTCCTATGACATTCACTGCCATAGGATCAAGCCAGTAAGGATTTCACCCATTTCCTTCTACTTGTTGACCTTGTGGAAGTTGATTGTTCGCCACCAGTGGTGGTGATGGGTTCTGATCATTCATGTTAAATGCAACATTTACAGTGTTTTTGGCATTATCCTAATCCATTCTTCTTAATGTTCTCTGAATTTCTGGAATAATATAGTTAGGGGAATGCCTCAACTGTGAGTATAGGGCATGCTCTACACCTGTATGCTGCAACAATAACAAAAACAACAAAAATGTGAAATAAGAAAATAAGGATTAACTCCCCAATCACCCTAATTAAACCAATCTAAAAGCTATATTCCCTGGAAAAGGTTCCAAAATTTGACCATGCTCAAATTACACCTCCTAATTAAGGTATAAGTGGCACTATTCAAATATAGACCCTAACAATAGTTAGTATCGATTCCACAAGAAATATAGTCTAGACTTGAAGTAGTTAAAGAAATTATGATGAATTAATCGACTTATTTTCCAAAAAGGGGGTTCTAATGTAAAAGCAATAATTTAATCCTAAACTAAGATCAAATAGTCAATGCAAGTGTTGTGAATTTAGTGAGCGAAGTAACTAGGGTATTGTGTTCCCCATGAACCCCTAACATAGTATAACCTCACAATTGTAACATTTTGTAACATGTAAAACTGGTAAGTTATTTTCACCTAATTGCTTGGTCCGACAACTAGGCAAATTTCATCAGTAAACTTTGTTCGTCTATGGGTGTCGCATACTAACCCTTACCTTGTCCAGGTACAACCATCCTTTGGTCTGTTCAGGTTGATTAGATGAGCGTGCTCACGTCGAATACTATTATTTATCCCTTTTCTCATTCATTTCCCCCTTGACTCGGCAAGTAAGAATAAGGCAAGTCCTAATGTTTGCAACCATTAAAAAGCAACCAAAACGAAGAGATAAATAAAACATGCATGCACACTTTCCAAGGATTACAAATTATTTGGCTTTACTTTGTTAGTTCTTTATGATTTTCACAACACTAGTTGTGGATTTAACAACTCATGTTCATTGTAGATGAAAGAATCATGTTATGAATTTGTATAAGTGAGCACTTATAATGAAGAATGAAGAATACAAAATCATAAGTCTTTACGTAAATCACAATAGGATCAAAAGTTGTCTAAACACAATCTCCAAGAACACGCTTAAACAATGTAGTAATATTGTCACAACCCAAGCCTAGGGCCTAGACGTGACCGGTGAATGGAGAACCTGAAGGAACCCCAAACAAGCCTCGTAACATATCATTACACATCCTTGGTCGAGGAAGCAATGCAAAACACCGTAAGAAACATAAATAAGGGGAATTGGGACTATGGGAGAACTCAAATTTAAATAGCTTGAATATCATAAGTAAGTCAAAGCTCAAGTATGATGCATAACTTGCCCAACAACACCTCTAAAATAGGACTTAACGGGGGCGAAGATAAGTAACTGGGCGCACCCTTATAGTAAAAGTATATCAAAAAGAAGAATAGTCTTTAATACATAACTTAATAACATAGATATTGCCCTCGCATATGAGGACTCACCAAATACCACTAGCCACGTGAAGGAGGATGATGACCAAATTAAGCTCCGGTTCCTACATGATAACATCATATAGGCATAGAGTATGCGTTAGTACGTTTGAATGTACTAAGTATGTAGGATGCACTGCACAAGAGATAGGCATCATAATCAAAATGCATAACAATAGAAACAATAGGCATAATATAAAAATATTGCATGTATGATCAATGCTTAAGTAAAACATACTTAAGTAACTCATGCTTATATAGTATAGCATATGTGTAGAAAAGACCAATCTAGATTTCCAAATGTACAACCCTTTGGTAGGTTAGTGATGACGCCGCCCCATCACTTAAGTTGATGAGTACTAACCCTCATCTAGTTTGGTGATAATGCCTCCCCATTACCAAGGTGGATGAGTACTAACCCTTATCTAGGTTGAGGAGTACTAACCCCTATCTAGGTTAGTGATGATGCTGCCCCATCACTTGGGTGGATAAGTACTAACCCTCATCTAGGTTAGTGATGATGCTGCCCTATCACTTAGGTGGATGAGTACTAACCCTCATCTAGGTTGGTGATAATGCCACCCTATCACCAAGATGGATGAGTACTAACCCTTATCTAGGTTTATGAGTACTAACCCCCATCTAGGTTAGTGATGATGCCACCCCATCACTTAGGTGGATAAGTACTAACCCTTATCTAGGTTAGTGATGATGCCACCCCATCACTTAGGTGGATGAGTACTAACCCTCATTTAGGTTAATCAGTACTAACCCCTATCTAGGTTAGTGATGATGCCACCCCATAACTAGGTGGAGAATTACAAACCTTTCACTAGGTTATCCGAGCGCTTAGACCCCCCGGATTGGGCATGGTCGAGTTCTACACTTTACATAAGATTCATCATATGGTCTTATAAAACACTTCATACAGGAATAACCATATACATAATCTCATTTCATAATCATATATCATTCATATCATATCTTATGCTAAGGACCTTCGATTCCGCAAGAAGCCATAACCAGACATTTAATCAAACACTTTGGGGGTGTGTAGTGGGGGTGAAAGACCATGCAATTTAGAGATGAAATCATGTAAGAAAATCTATTGTAAAATCATCAATCAATACCTTTCAATACCCCCAAGACATTCACATTAAACCCTTCGTCAAACCTTACAATAGATCCAAGATATATAGCTCATAACATAGCAAAATAGTCACAACTTTACATAGCTTTAACATGGGTCATAAACATGTTCATACTAGTAAACACATTTGTAAACTCAACTTTAAATAATAAAATTTACAAAAAAGGGATATTGGATATCATGGGTGAATGGAACCCATGAAAGAAACCCATATACCTTAGGTCTAGAGTTGCTCAGAATTGAGATTGGGAAGAATGGAGGCTTGGAAAAGATCTTTGAATCCAATCTTGTTCTTGGGTTATCTTGAAATTGAATTGGGGCTTAATGGAGGCTTTTTATAGAATTGAGAGTGGATTTGGGATGAGAGTAATGAGTTTGAACCTTTTGAAATATTAGTTAGGTCTTTTAAGAAGGTTATGATGGCATTGAAAGTCTAAAAAGGACATTAGAGTAATTAAAATTTACAGAGACGCCAGAAGTGAATGGATGGAAAAATTGGCAAAATGTCATCTCACTAGAGACTTCACTGGCCGTGTGGCACTCCACGGGTCATGTGGAGTGCCTGTGTGAAGTGCCTTAGTGAAATAAATGGAAGTTGGGAAACTTGGAAAAATTGACGTCTTGTCACTTTGACGGCCACTTTCACGGATCGTGTATTGTTACACGGACCGTGTACTGGTCCATCGCACCTCATTTAGACAAGAAAATGTTGTTGGCCACCACATGTCAAGGTGAAATGGCCCGTACCCATTCACACGAGCCGTACAATACCAGATTTCCCGTATGGGTTCCTGTAGGGCTTTATTGCTCAGGAGGGTCTCACGAAAACAGTCATAACTCCGTCCTCCGACGTCGGAATGAGGTGAAACAAAGTGCTTTGTGAAGTTAACTCAGAGGGATTTCATTAGAGATGTTGTGGGCCACCTTGTACTAAATTTGCCAAGAGTTATGCTCATTTAAAGTTGATCCTTGTATGAAACAATACCCAAAACTCAACTTGGAGGTAAATCTTGAACTCGTTTAGGTACTAGGAGTCTCCCATAAATCTAGTACACCCCCAACCTTACCAAATAAGGCTTGAAATATGAATATTCAAGAACATAAAGTTATGGGGTGTCATAATATCTCCTTCTTGGGAACATTCTTCCCCAAATGTCAAAGAAACATATACAAGGAAAGTAATCATGAAGACTTTAGCCCAAACATGAATGCAACAATGCACATAAACATGGTTTCCAAGAAAATTTCAACATGTACATCAAAATTCTCATAATCTTATTAACATGAACATGAATGCATGCAATGGCATAAGGGTCGAAACTTGAGACTCGAAATTATCAAAAAGGACTTGACGTATCATCATAAGCTTGATATAATAAAAGAGATACAAATGTTGCTTCTCCATGCCAGCATCAGCTCCTCGAGAAACACATACGAATGGAAAATTCTTCCAAAGGGTCCTTGACAAACACCATGTCGTCCTTAACTAACTTTTCTACTCATCTATCCAACACCTCCACCGGAACCTTCCTTTAGGCCAACTTGTCCTCCACATCACCCACAATTTCAAGGAGTTCTATAGCACTAGAGTCACCAACACGTCTTATCCACCTAGAAGCATGAAGAACTGGACGAACCATATCTACATCCATAGGTGATCCCAAACTTATACAACCTTACCAACCTCCCTCTACACTCTATAAGAACTCACAATCCTCAACTCAATTGTCAACCTTAAACACATCTAGTCCACTTGGTACCATAACCACCATCTCCCCCTTAGGAGACAGCCTCCGCTCTATCATTTTCTCAACCAAAACTTCCAACTCTATCAAGGCAGAATCAAGGCCTTGCCTAATCTAGACCTCTTAACCCAAGAAGATTCGGAATCACCAAGGACACTATACTATCATTCCCAACTTCCCTGATCCTACTTCCAACCTAGCCAACCGATGGACCCCACTAGTCTCCTCTATGCCATCATTTCCACAATGCTAAGCTACCATAGTCAACCTACTTAGAGCACCAACCATAACACTAGCCTTACTGAAAAAAAGAACTAAAGCACACTCATATCATAATGCTTAAAGAATTCTAACCACCTTCTTGTTATTCACAAAGCACACTTATCATTTTTTAGTAAACAACCTCTCATCCTCTAAGACCGCAACACTGCCCCCAAATAATTCACAAGCACTACACAATTCAATACCTTATTACTAGAGACCACCACAACCATATAAAGTAGGGCTTTAAGACCCCACTCTAGAGACCCATAAACATAGCCAATGAATACATCAACCAATCTCCATGAAGACACAAAATGCATGCAACTATTCCATCCCAAGTATAACACCACAAACCACCACACTAACTCTAACAAGTCACAAGGAAAAATCTAATACAAGATGAACATGGATCAATACTTATGAACTTTCTAGCAACCAAAAGAATAAAGAGATAAACAATGGGACATCCTCCCCAAAAATGCACACACATCAAAGCCAAGGAAACTTCAACTTACTGATAATAACATTGGACACTTCTTGCCTCCCTTGAATGGAATAAAAATTCCTTGGAGATCCCCCTCTATCAACTTCACCACCTTTACCCTTGTTGAGATACCGAGGGCATTCAAACTTTTTGTGACCCATCTTCCCACAACCAAAACAAGTTTTAGTGCCCCTCAAGCATGGGCCATTATAATCCTTACCATACTTTGGGCACCTAACATTTGGAGCCACACCTTCAACACCTTGGGCCCTTGGGAAATAATTAGCGAAGCCCACCTTAGAATCATGAGGAGGCCCTTGGCCATGATGAGACCGGCCACCCTTTTGGAACTTACCCTCAAAACGGGCTCCCTTGGGCTCATGATCTATTCTCTTCCTCAATTTTTCCTCCATTTTTTCGACATATGTCCTCAATAGAGACAAGTCCATATCATTAATTAGCAAAGCGGACCGACATTCTTCACTCACCAAATCGGAGACCCCCATCACAAACTTATTCATCCTAGATCTAGGATCGGCCACCAAATGAGGAACATACTTTGAAAGTTGATTAAACTTGAGGGCATACTCACTCACACTTATAGCACCTTGTTTCAAGTTCATAAACTCCACCAATTTGCTTCCCTAAACTCAAGAGGAAAAAATCGATTGAGGAAAGCTAATTTCAACTCTTCCTAAAGTATCACATAACCATTTCCCTTCTACCCCTTCCATTGGTCATACAAAATTTCGGCTACCCCTTTGAGTTGGTATGCTGCCAACTTCGCCATTTCATTCGGCCCAACACCCATGATATTCAAGATTTTGTAGACCTCATTAATAAACTCTTGTAGGTCTTTCTCTACCTTTGGCCCATACAAAATCGGAGGATTCATCCTCATGAAGTCTCTTACCCTAGCTCCTGGGGTAGTAGCATAAGGGGCTTGCGCCCCTTGGTTGACTTGATTGGCCACTACTTGGGCAAGCATAGTGAGAGCATCCCGAAGCTCACCATTGGTAGGTTATTCCTCGGGAGTTTGGGCCCTTCTTCCTCGAGTGTTTGGCATGATCTAGCATATTAAAAAGCAATTGTTAAGGGGGAAAGAACTTACCACAACTCTATAGCACGACATAGATTATGAAGAAGGGAAACATTTCCTAGAACATCTCATAGCCTCCTATTCATAGTCAAGACGTGCTTCACAACTATGAATAGGACTCTAATCAACGCGGTGTGTTGGACTCTAAGGATCTATCAACCTAGTTCTCCGATACCAATTTGTCACGACCCAAGCCTAGGGCCTAGACGTGACCAGCGAATGGAAAACCCAAAGGAACCTCAAACAAGCCTCGTAACATATCATTACACATCCTTAGTCGCGGAAGCAATGCAAAATCATGTAAGAAACATAAATAAGAGGAATTGGGACTATGGGAGAGACTCATATTTAAATATCTTGAATATCATAAGTAAGTCAAAGCTCAAGCACGATGCATAACTTGCCAAACAACACCTCTAACATAAGACTTAACGGGGACCAAGATAAGAAACTGGGCTCACCCTTATAGTAAAAGTATAACAAAATTAAGGATAGTCTTTAATACATAGCTTAAGAACATAGACATTGCCCTCGCACTTGAGGACTCACCAACTAGCTTAAATGGATACCACTAGCCACGTGAAGGAGGATGATGACCAAATGAAGCTCTGGTTCCTACATGGTAACATCATGTAGGCATAGAGTATGCGTTAGTACATT
>JAABOM020029779.1:0-17517 GCA_011800125.2 Solanum clarkiae
AGATTTTTCTGTTAGGTCTTTTAAAATGTTTAATGGTTTCCTAATTATCCTTAAAATTAGGTGGCGACTCTTTTAATTCGAAATATTAAAAATTGGTTTTTACTTAATTAATTGAGTTTTAAAACTGATTTTTGATTTTTTGGGATTTTCTTATTTTCTAAAAAAAAGTCATTTTTCGGCATAACAATAATTTCACACACCATGGTGAAAGTGGAATAAAAGATATAAGTGTGTTTTTCAAATTAATAAGTGATAGTTTAGGTATAAAACTTACATTCTCAATAGTTTATGTATGAAACTCAAAGAAAGAAAATAATTCATGCATATTTTTAACATAAGAACATCCCATGTTTTATGTATTAGATTTGAGATGTATTTTACTACACCTAAATAATTATTGCATATATAGATATATTTTAGATTCTATTAAGATTTGTGCATATGTGATTTGTGTGTGTATATATATATATGAAGCTAAAAGAATAATTTAATTAAAAAAAATTGAATTTTCACAACTTGCACCAGATGTAATATTTCTATGTATTCTAAACTAAATTATGATGCTATAACTATAGATTCTACATTTACTCTCAAATTTAGTTTATTTGAATAACTTGATGTGTAAAACATAATTTTAAATTAAAATACCGACTTGAGAAAATAAATAGCAAAAAATATAAAATGAACAAAAAAAAAAAGAAGGATTAAGTTACCAAATTGTATGGTTAAAGAGAATATCTAAATCATCCATTGTAAATAAATGGTCTAATTCTCATACTTCTCACATGCAAAACCTTTCATTTTGTATCAACGACTAAAAACCTTATAAATACAAATGTCCAAGAAAATCATACATAATTTATAAAATTTAAAAAAGAAAAATAATTCATAGCTATAGAAATTCTTAAATTAATTATAAAATGCATAGGTCTCGATCATTACTACAAAATAAATAGAGTATCCAAACAATGCTTAAAGTTGATTATAAGAATTTGTTGATATACCAATTTTTGAATATCTCAAAAGCGTATGTTGACTTCTTCCTTAGCTTTCCAAATGAAATCTGACCATATCTGAAAATCGAAGTAATTCGAAAACAAGAATATATCAATAAATATCTTCTCAGAAATGAAATAAGAATAAATATTTAGAATAATATGATAGAATGATTAGAAAATATTTTCAATGTTCTAACATTAAAAGTAAGAAAATGAGGATTCATCTCATCATGGGTTTCACTGAGAAGCAAAAACAATGATAAACAAAAATATTATAAGAATGATATTCAGATAAGCATGAACTGATAAACAAAAAGATAATAAAGAAACATGGAGATTGTCAAGCACTTACCGAAAAAGAAATGTACTTGGTAAGAAAGTTACCCAAAAATGAAGAGGATAAACAATTGTATTATAGCATAATAATGAGTATGGATTGTTTCATCTCGACTGCCAAACGACTGTACTTTAAAATGTTAATACACCAATTAGGCTAATTAATGTAAAGCCAAAGAGGAAAAAAGGAGGAAAAATGCAAAAACAGAAAAAAAAAAAAAAAAAAAGAGAGAGAGAGAGAGAGAGCAAATCGAATACCAAGAGGCATAAGAATTAATCAGTAATGTAATGTTTCAGAGATTAACACGCATTACACAAATAAATAAAAGAACAAAGTGGCATAAAAATTAATTTGCAATGTAATTACTCAAAACTTAATACACATTAAAAACCATTCTAATTATAAATTATGAAAATGAAGAAAAAGTTAGTAAGAGAATTTCAAAATTTTGGTGAAGGACAGGACGTTGAAGAGATTAAAGATGCCTGATTAGTGTTAATATAAATTGATTTAATTAGTGGACTGAAGTGGTTATTTGACCTTTTTTCCTAACTAATTTTAATGCAAAAGAAAAGAAACTCCTAATTGGGTTTTAAGGTAAACCAATTTAATTAGTATTATATGTGAAATTAAGTGGCCTGAATTGGTTATTTGGTTTTTTGTCTTAAAGATATTGCTACCTGGAATATACTATGATTTATTGGGGTGTAGTTTTTCATCTAGCTAGGGCCTTTCAAGTTGTAATATAATATAATTCATTATTTAAGAATTGTCTGATTAAATTATATTATTATTTAGTATAGGATAAAATGGTAATTTAACTTTGCATCTTCGAGCTTCTTACTTTTAACAATTTATGATTTATGATATAATGATTAAGGGAAGAGCTTAAATATATTATGGAACTATCAAAAATGATTCATCTATGTTATGCGTTGAAAGTTGGGCTTATCTATGTCAATATTGTCATAAAAAATTCACTTATGCCATTATTTTTTAATAAGTACTTCTAATTAAAAATCATTTATGTCACGTGGCTTCTAATTAGAGGTCCATATCACCTAATTAAAAAAGCCTCAATTTTTATTTAAAGGAAAATCTAAATTAAAATTCATGTGTTGATTTACTTTCTGCTATGTAGTTTGTTCTCTGTTTTAGTTGTCCCTAGTCAAGGACCTAGTCCTCTGACTGGTGCAAGATGCATACGAGCGAAACAAGCTAAATGTTAGTAACAAGTACTCGAATGTTGTGTAGTTACTATTTGGATATCCTTATTATTACGCTTGTAATATCTTTATTTTTTTAATTTTAGTATTACCTAGTATTTCTTTTATTTAAATTATCATATTAATTGTTATTGCTACTATTATTTTCTTTCGCTACTTTCAACATGGCTTATTCGCTATTGTATTTGCTATATATACCTATTTTTGATGTGTCTCGAGCTGAGGTTCCTTTGGAAATCTCTCTACCCTCACAAGGTAGGAATAAAGTTACATATTCACCACCCTTTCTATACCCACTTAAAAGATTATACTGAGTATATTATTATTGTCATATGTTACTAATGAGAGTTAGAAAGCATGCATAGTGGGTTTTAAAAAAAAAAAGATTTAGGTGTTAATTTTTACATGTTCTCCCGTTATTCAATTAGTCATTTCGCTAAGGTTGTTACTTTTATGTTCATGAAGATTCTTCAAAGTATCTGCTCTGCCATGAATGTTGTCAGCCATTGCTTCTTGTCATTCAGTGTTGGATGTTCTTTCAAAGAAATAAGTGGTATAAAACTACAAAAATCATCTAAGCTATTGAACATTTGTCGTTGTAATTCTAAATCTAATCAAGAGACATGAAGCTCCTCTTATTGTTGACATACATAAGGCTTGGCCGTCACAAATTCAACTCCATATGTCTTAGTCTAACAGCTGCATTTTGTCCTATTCTGTGCTTCTGTAACTTTCAACCCCCTTTAATCTCCTTTCTAATATTCTTCATTGTTTCTAGACTTAGAAAATCGGAACTGAAGATGTTCCGGTCCATGGGATACTCTTGTCTATCCCATTTACCAACCAAATGAACTCTCAAATACTGAGTAGATGTACAGAGAAAATTGAGAAAATGACTGAGAAAAATTGTTTGAAGAGAAACCACGAGGGCCATCTATGGCCTGTAGAATGATCTACAACGTAGATGAGGCCTCGTAGATCCATAGATGACTTGATGAAATTTTCTAAGTCTGATGCCCATGTATAAGATAACATACAACTCATAGAATATTCCATGACCCGTAAAATAGGTCTCGTAAATTGCTGGTCCAAGAAGCAAATTTTCAGTATCTTGAGCTACGTGTTATCAGACGGCCCATAGAAACATTTACGGCCCATAGAAGAGATTTCATAGATTCTGTGACTAACTCAAGTAATTCAAACTTTTAGGCCCCTTTTCTACGAGAGGTCGTCTATAGCCCTTAAAAGGTTCTATGGCCCGTAGACATGGCCTCGTAGAACCTGTCGGCAGTTTTTTAGAAAGGTATTTTTGTCTATTCCTATCCCTTTTTTAACCCAATCCTTAGCCGTTTTAGACTTAAATAAAGTCCTAAAATACAACCCTAAGTATATTTTCACTATTCTTCACGCTTAGGAATTTCTTGAGAGTACTAGAGGAGGGAGAAGAGCGAGAGTCTCTAGTTCAAACATAAAGACCAATTGGATATTGATTGTTCTTCTATTTTCAGGTATGTAAGGCTTACTAAAGAGTGGAACTACATTCTTTTACATGCCCTTTCACCTATTTGAGTCAAAATTAAGAACAAGAGTTGAGTTTTAAAATCCCTATATCGAGTTTCAACGTTTATTATGAGTTCTTATGATAATATGTGAGATAATTCTTATGTTGCATGTCTACGAATACGAGATTACATAGATATTTTATACTTGGTATCATGAACCCTAAATTGAAAGATCTTTATAAAATCTATGCATGGATTGAGTTGAGGTTTGAGTTTGATTTTGATTTTATGAGTTGAGTAACTTGAGCATGGTCAAGCATGAGAAACATGTTGCATTTAAACAATCTATACTATTATGTATCTTGTTTGCATTACATGATGAGTCTAATTGAGTGAGTCTGAATGATCGTTTGAGTCCGATTGAGTTAGATTGACTTCCTTGATTGACTTAGTTGAAGAGAAACTGAGATGAGTTGAGTTAAGATAACCTAATGAGATTGAGATTTGAGTCGGTTGACTAAGCATTGAAATTTGAGTTGATTGATGAGTTGAGCATGTTTTAGTCTTGGGAGGAGTACCGAGCACCAAGTTGGGAGCAAGCATATATCTACTCTAACCCACAGAACTACGTTGCCAATGTAGGATAGTTGATGGACATTCACTATGGATCCATGAGAGAGTTGATTGTCCTTTACCATGGAAAGTTTAGGACGAAAGTGTCAACAACGTCACCTTCGTTGTGCATCACCAAACTAAAGGTGGTGGGATTGGATGTGTGACACCCTATAATTTTATCTTCACATATACCTATATTTCAAGCCTCATTCTTATATATGGAAAATGTATTAGGGTCATAAGAGACCTCTAGTACTTAGTCGAGTTCAAAACCTTCATAAATTGAGTTTCTAGTGGTAGATTATGCAAGGTTCAACTTTAAATGACCATAAATCTTAGTGCACAAAGAATTAGGTGGCCCATGATCTACCAAATGAAAGCCCTTTGAATTTGCTTTCCAGTGCAATTGGTTTTACCTTATTTGGAGTTCAAAGTCAAAAGTTATGGCCATTTTACTAGAGACTGTCAAGGGCAGAGTTATTCTACGAAACCACTTTACGGGCCGTAAAATGAAATACGGCCCATCTGCTAAATCATGGAGAAAAATTCTAAAACTTCAATTTTTGGCCCCAGACTTTACGAACCCATCTACGGATCATAAAATGGGCTTGTAAAGGTGAACTAGAGACCCCAAAATTAGGCCAAAACTTTACGAAAAGGTTCCTATGGTATGTAAATGGGTCCGTAGATGACTTTTGAGAGATTTTTAAAAAAGTTATTTTGGTCTTTTCCCACCCTTTCTAAGCCTAGGATTGATATTTTCACACCTAAAATAAAGCCTAAAATATATGTCAGATTAATCTTTTTATGAAAAAACACTCTCCCAAGCGTAGAAGCAAGGTTTCGAGGGAGAAAAGGGCTAGGGTTTGAAGACAAACTTGAGAATTCTTCCAATCTCTTCCAAGGTTCAAAACTTCCAGGTATGTAAGGCTAATCAAAATATGGATTCTATTCTTCCATGTGGCCCATAACCCAGATTGATGGTGATGTGAGTTAATTGAGTCTCCTATGTATGTTTCTTGAAGGTTTTTCATAAATTCTATTGCATATCTATATAATTTTGCATGAATTACCATTTTTATGAATTAAATGCTTGAATTAGACTATTTTGCCATACTACATGAATACTAGCATGAACTCTTATTATTTTCATATATTTTACTTACACGAGCATGCATGAGCATAATTTGAGCCTAAAGAGTCTATGGAATCCCTAAATGCTTTAATTCTCTATTTGTTCTCCTAAATGTCATAGGTTAGAACGATGCATGATTGAGTCCTTATGAGTCAAGAATTGAACCTTAAAATGATGTAACCAAAGAGTTGATAGTTGATGTGATGAATTGAGTTGATGAATGTCCAATGAGACTAGATGAATGAGTTAACCATAGGGTTAATATATTATGAGCATATTGAGTCTTAGGAGGAGTATTGAGCACCGAATTGAGTAAGAGTAAGTCCAATTAGAACTCAATGACTATGTAGCTGACATAGGAGAGGATTGAATCAGAAAATCAGATGTTTCCTATTGTCCCAAAATGAGGAATTGATGTTATTGATTTTGGATCCATTGACGGGATGTCTTATACCACCGGTAGCGTATTGGATGGATGTGACAATGACATTGCTTCATTATATCATCACCAGCTAACATGTGATGGTTATCAGTTAGAGAAACTCTTAAATAGGCCTTCATAGTAATCAGAGTGGATGGGACGTAGGTGATAGATGAGTAGTCATTGTCTAAATTACATTCTTACTTTACACTCTTGACATGATGATTGGGTTTCCTATTTCTTGAGTTGAGTTATCTGAGATGATGTTATTTTTTCTTTACATGTTTCTTTCTGCCATTTTATATGCTCATACATTCCACATACTGACATCCATTTGGGCCTGCATCTTTTCATGATTGAGAGACAGGTACTAGTAGTCATTAGCAGACACCCTATTGAGGACCTATTTCTTTCCAGTCGATTGGTGAGCCCTCCCATACTTTCGGTGGATATCATATTTCTGTTCTAGCTTTGAGTTTAAGACGTATTTTATTCTATTTATAGGTAGCCATGGATCTATCATTAGCACCATTATTCAGATATTTTAGAAGCTTCATAGACTAGATTGTTGAGTTATGATTGGAGGTTATGTTGGCTAGTTTTCTTTCATACTAGTCTTGCTTAGTTTATGGATGAGACGTTTAGCCTTTGGCCTTTATTTATCATTTGTTATTTCCTTTCTTTACATATTCTTTTACACTGATGTCTTCCACTATTAGAATGTGATTGAATGAATGTAATGATGTCGAGTGGTTCGCTTGGGGGCTAGCAATAGTCTTCGAGTGTCGATCACGCCAAGGATACCCTCCCAGGGTGCATAGAGTTCAAGAGTCTTAGGGAATCTATGAAGTTGTGTCTAGTAGAATCTTGTTTATGGGTGTGTTGTGCACCACACTTCATAAGTAGGAGGCTCCAGGATATTAGGAATTATTACACTTTTTTGTATTTTGAGTTCGTTCGATAGAGTTAAAAACTCTACAAAGTTCTTTTCTACACCGTGCTTTACGTGCTAGCAGATCATGCCTCCAAAATGTACCGTGACCTTGAGAAATGCTTCAGCTAGAAATGCTGAGAATCCCACTTCAGAGGTGCCTCCTCAGATGGAGATAAGGTGTAGAGGTCAACCTGCCAGAGCCGTTGGGGCACCTTACCTACCCACTACTTCACCTGCTCCTACCATAAAAGCTGATTTCGGAGGAGTTATCATTATGCTCACCCAACTAGTTGCTGTTCAAAGTGGGAAACGGAGTTCATAGACTCCTAGTTCTAATTCTCAAGAGCCAAGAACTGCCACCAGACTGAGAGATTTTCTAAGGATGAACCCACCAGTCTTCACTGGGTCTAAGGCTGAGGAAGACCATTAAAATTTAATTGATGAGTTTTGGAAAGTGTTGAAAGTTATGGATGCGATGAGACGGATGGAGTTAAACTTGCTTCCTATCAACTCAAGGATGTGGAAAATATCTGGTACAATCAATGGGAAGAAAGCTGAGGTGAGGGGGAAACGACCATGTGGCAAGTGTGGTAAACTCCATCTAGGTAAGTGTCGTAAGGGCACAAATGCTTGTTACAGGTGTGGACAGACTAGTCACTTCCAAAATGAGTGCCCAATGAGGAGGCAAGTTGATGGAGGTAATAAAGCTCAGTCTTCAGCAGCACCATAGAGAGGTGCCATAACTAATACAGGTGGGGGTACAAACCGTCTATATGCAATAGGAAATCGACATGACCAGGAAGTTGCACCAGATGTTATCACAGGTATGCTTCAAGTCTTTTCATATGATGTATATACTTTGCTTGACCCAGGTGCCACTTTATCATTTGTAACTCCATATGTGGCTAGTAAGTTTTAGATCTTTCTTGAATGTCTTCTTGAGCCCTTTAGTATTTCTACTCCAACTAGTGAGTCCATTCTAGATGAAAGGATTTATAGAGATTGCACGGTGTCTATATATCATAGAGATACTTTGGAGACTTAGTTGAGTTAGAAATGGTCGACTTTGATGTGATCCTTGGCATGGATTGGCTACACGTCTGTTATGGCTTTGTTGATTGCAGAACCCGAACTATCAAATTCCAGTTTTCAAATGAGCCTGTCATAGAGTGGAAGGGTGATTCTATTGCACCTAAGGGTAAGTTTATTTCCTACCTTAAGGATAGAAAGTTAATTTCTAAAGGATGTATCTATCTCCTTGTGTGAGTTAAGGCTGATGATGTAGAGTCTCTACCTTTGGAGTCAGTTCCAGTTGTCAACGAGTTTCCTGATATCTTTCCTGATGATTTACCTGGAGTCTCTCCTAATAGGGAGATTGATTTTGGGATCGATGTTCTCCCCGATACTCAGCCTATTTCTATTTCTCCATATAAAATGACTCCCATAGAGTTAAAAGAACCGAAAGAGCAGTTGAAAGATCTCTTGGATATTATAAGGCCAAGTGTCTCTCCATGAGGCGCTCCTGTCCTATTTGTTTGAAAGAAAGATGGTTCCCTTGGTATGTGTATAGATTATTGCCAGTTGAATAAGGTGACCATTAAGAGACAAATATCCTCTTTCGAGAATTGATGACTTATTTGACCAACTTTAGGGTGTCACTATTTTCTTTAAGATAGACCTCAGATCAGACCATCATTAGTTGAAAGTAAGAGAATGTGACATCCCGTAGACAGTTTTTCGAACCTGATTTGGTCAGTTTGAGTTTTTGTAATGTCCTTTCGGTTGATAAATGCTCCTGCCACTTTCGTGGACTTGATGAACAGAGTATTCAAACAGTGCCTTGACATATTCATGATTGTGTTCATCGACGATATATTGGTGGACTCCAAAGATGAGGAAGAACATGTCGATTATCTTCGAATTGTTCTTCAGACCCACAAAGATAAGGAGTTGTATGCCAAATTTTCAAAATGTCAGTTATGGCTTAAATCTGTGTCATTTTTTGGCCATGTTTTCTCGGGTGATGGTATTAGAGTGGATATGCGGAGATTAAGGCAGTTAAGAACTGTCCTAGACCCACCTCTCCAATTGACATAAAGAGTTTTCTGAGCTTGGCTGGCTACTACCACAAGTTTGTTGAGGGATTCTTTTCTTTATCCCCGACTCAAAAGAAATCTAAGTTTCTATGGTCTGACGAGTGTGAGAAGAGTTTTTAAGAATGGAAAACCAGATTAACGATTTCACTAGTATTGAATCTACCTGAAGGGATTGATGATTTTATGATCTATTGTGATGCTTCTAGAGTGGGATTGGAATGTGTTCTGATGCAAAGAGGTAAGGTTATAACCTATGCTTCCAGGCAACTTAAGAACCATGAGAGGAACTATCTAACTTATGACTTAGAATTGGATGAGGTGGTGTTTGCACTCAAGATCTGGCGCCACTACTTATATGGAGCGCATGCGGATGTATTCCCAGACCACCAGAACCTGCAATATGTCTTCACCCAGAAAGAGCTTAACTTGAGGCAGAGGAAATGACTTAAGTTGCTCAAAGACTACGACATGAACATCTTCTATCATCCAGGTAAAGCTAATGTGTTAGTTGATACTCTTAGCAGGTTATCCATGGGGAGCACCACCCATGTGGAAGAAGAGAAAAAAGAGTTAGCCAAAGAGGTTCACCGACTAGCATGATTGGGAGTTTAACTAGATGAATCGTGTGGAGGAAGAGTTCTTATGCATAATGGGTCTGCATTATCTCTAGTAGTAGAGGTGAAGGAGAAACAAGATCAAGATCCCATCTTATTATAGTTGAAGGCAGATGTGTACAAGCAGAAGGTGATGGCTTTCGCAAAAGGGGCAGATGGAGTATTGAGGTATCAAGGTAGATTGTGTGTTTCAGATGTTGATGGTGTTCTAGAGAGTATAATGGCAGAAGCCCATAATTCCAGATATTCCATCCATCTAGGATCTACCAAGATGTACCATGACTTGAAAGAAGTCTACTGGTGGAGTGGAATGAAGAAAGACATTGTTGAGTTCGTTTCCAAGTGCCCAAATTGCCAACAAGTTAAAGTTGAGCACCAAAGGTCATGTGGAGAAGCTCAAAATTTTGAGATTCCAGAGTGAAAACGGGAGGTGATTAACATGGACTTCGTCGTAGGCTTACCAGGTCCCCCCAGACAGCATGATTAAATTTGGGTGATAGTTGATCGGATAACAAAATCTGCATACTTCTTAGCGGTAAAGACGACAGACACTACAAAGGATTATACCGATTATACATAAGGGAGATTGTCAAATCGCATGGGGTTCCTTTGTCCATCATATCATATAAAAGGGCTTAGTTTCAATGCGCAATTCTGGAAGTCCTTTTAGAAAGGCTTAGGTTCAAAGGTAAACCTTAGTATTGCTTTCCACCCTCAGACTGATGGTCAGGCCAAGCGGACAATATAGACTTTGGAGGATATGTTGAGGGCTTGCGTCATTTACTTCAAAGATAATTGGGATGACCACTTGCCTCTGATTGAGTTTGCCTGCAGTAATAGTTTTCATTTGAGCATCCAAATGGCTCCTTATGAGATCCTTTATGGTAGAAGATGTAGATCACGGACTAGATGGTTCGAGGTGGGTAAAGCAACATTGATTGGGCCAGACTTAGTACATCAGGCTATGGAGAAGGTAAAGATTATCCAAAAGAGATTGAGAATTGCACAGAGTCATCAGAAGTCCTACACTTATGTTAGAAGAAGAAACTTGGAGTTTGAGGTCAATGATTGGGTGTATCTGAAAGTGTCACCCATGAAGGGTGTAATGAAATTCGGAAAAAAGGGGAAGTTGAGTCCTTAATACATTAGTCCCTACCAAATTGTGAAGAGAGTAAAAAATGTAGCTTATGAGTTAGAGATCCCACAAGAACTGCAGTTATTTATCCGATCTTTCATATTTCTATGCTTAAAAAGTATTTGGGAGATCCTTCCTTGGTTGTTCTTGTTGAAAGCATTGGAGTGAATGATAGTTTGAGTTATGAAGAAGTCCCAACCTAAATTCTTGATTGTCAGGTTCGCAAGTTGAGAAACAAAGAGGTTGCTTCTGTAAAGTGTTATGGAGAAGTCAATCCATTGAAGAGGCTACATGGGAATCTGAAGAGGATATGAAGGCTAGATGCCCTCACCTATTCGTGCCTTGTAATGATGAAACTGATGGTAATAATTTATTTCTACTCCCTGAGTTACTTTTCCATTGTTGAGTTGAGTTCTTATCCCCGAGTTGATGTTTTTTTGAGTCTATGAGTATTTGAGTATGCATGTCTTTAATTGTATTCATTCCTAATAATGATGTTGGAGGTAGTCTTTTAATTCTAAATCTGAGTTGAGCTTGATTTATGAAGTATGAGTATCCGAGTATTTGAGTTCCTTCTTGATAGGTCTCTGAGTTGCTCATCATTCGAGGATGAATGATCCCAAAGGGGAGATATTGTAACACCCCATAACTCTATCCTTACATATACCTATGTTTCCTCATTCTTATATGTTGGAAGTGTATTAGAGTCATAAGAGACCTTTAGTACTTAGTCAAGCTCAAAACCTTTCTATAAATTGAGTTTCTAGTTGTAGATGATGCAAGAGTCAAATTTAAATTATCATAACTCTTAGCGTACAAAGAATTATATGGCACAATACCTACCAAATAAAATTCCTTTGAATTAGCTTTACAACGCAACTGATTTTACCCTATTTGAAGTTCGAAGTTAAAAGTTATGGTCGTTTTACTGGAGACTATCAAGTGCAGAGTTGTTCTATGAAACCCTTTATGGGCAGTAAAACAAAGTACGACACATCTGCTAAATCATGGAGAATAGTCCTGAAACTTCAATTTTTGGCCCCAGACTTTACGAACCTATTTACGGATCTTAGAATCTTCTATAGATCGTAAAATATGCTCGTAAAGGTGAACCAGAGATCCCGAAATTGGGTGAACACTTTACAAAAAGGTCCCTATGGGATGTGGAACTTTCTACGGGCAGTAAATGGGCCCATAGACGACTTTTAGCAGTTTTTAAGAAAGGTTATTTTGATCTTTTTCCACCCTTTCTAAGTCTAAAATTGATGTTTTCACATCTAAATAAAGCCCTAAACATGTCAGATTAATCTTTTTACGCTAAAACACTCTCCCAAACATTGAAGCAAGAATTCAAGGGAGAAAGGGCTAAGATTTGAAGACAAACTTGAGAATTTTTCTAATCTCTTCCAAGGTTCAAAACTTCTAGGTATGTAACGCTAACCAAAACATGGATTTTATTCTTCCATGTGCCCCATAACCTGGATTGATAGTGATGTGAGTAACTTGAGTCTTCCATGTATGTTTCTTGAAGGTTTTTCATAAATTCTAATGCATATCTGTATAATTTTGCATGAAATACCATTGTTATGAATTAAATGCTTGAACTAGACTATTTTGACATACTAAATAAACTCTAGCATGATTTCTTATTATTTTCACATATTTTACTTACATGAGCATGCATGAGCATAATTTGAGCCTAAAGAGTCTATGAAATCCCTAAATATTTTAATTCTCCATTTGTTCTCCTAAATGCCATGGGTTAGAACAATGCATAATTGAGTCCTTATCAGTCAAAAGTTGAACCTTAAAATGATGTAACCAAAGGATTGATAGTTGATGTGATGAGTTGAGTTGATGAATGTACAATGAGAGTAGATGAATGAGTTAACCATAGGGTTGATATCTTATCAGCATATTGAGTCTTGAAAAGAGTATTAAGCACCGAATTAAGTAAGAGTAAGTCCAATTTGAACTCAATAACTACATAGCCGGCGTAGGAGAGGATTGAATCATAAAATCGGATGTTTCTTATTGTCCCAAAATAAGAACTTGATGTTATTGATTTGAATCCATTGATGGGATGTCCTATACCACTGGCAGGGTATTGGATGGATATGACAACCACATCATTTCATTGTATCATCACCAGCTCATAGGTTATGGTTATCGGTTAGATAAACTCCCAAATAGGCTTTGATAGTACTGTGAGTGGATGGGACGTAGATGATAGCTGAGTAGTCATTGTCTAAATTACATTCTTACTTTACACTCTTGACATGATGATTGAGTTTCCTATTTCTTGAATTGAGTTATCTGAGATGATGTTATTCTTTCTTTACATGTTTCTTTCTGCCATTTTACGTGCTTGTACATTCCACGTATTGACGTCCATCTAGGCCTGCATCTTTTCATGATGCAGAGACAAGTACTAGTGGTCATCAGTAGGTGCCCCGTTGAGGACCTATTTGTTTCCAGTCGATTGGTGAGCCCTCCCCTACTTTCGGAGGATATCATATTTCTGTTCTAGCTTTGAGTTTTAGACACATTTTATTCTATTTATAGGTAGTCATGGGTCTGTCATTGGCACCATTACTTCGGATGTTTTAGAGGTTTCATAGAGTAGACTGTTGAGTTATGATTGGAGGTTATGTTGGCTAGTTTTCTTTCGTACTAGTCTTGTTTAGTTTATGGATGAAATGTTTGGCCTTTGGCCTTTATTTATTATTTCTCATTTCCTTTCTTTATGTATTTTTATTCACTGATGTCTTCCGCTATTAGAATGTGATTGAACGAATGTGATGAGGCCGAGTAATTTGCTTGGGGGCTAGCAATAGTCTCCGAGTGTCGTCCACGCCAAGGGTACCCTTCCGGGGCGTAACAAGATGTCAGTTAAGAGAAACTCCTAAGAAAATAGTAATTGTGCCTGATATTTTTAAACTGAGTTTATTTCTACTGAGTCTATTTTAAAAGTATAATTTACTCTAAACTTGCATATATTGAGTTGAGCATGAGTTGTTTTAGTCGAGGTGAGTAAGTTGAGTTTTACTCTCTTCAGTCATTTTACATATCAGTATATTCCATGTTGATATCCATTTGGACCTGCATCGTTTCATGGTGCAGATAGAAGTGATAGAGGATTTCAGCCCGTGGATCGTTGAGGTCTAGATCAGTGCATTCCAGAGTTGGTGAGCCGTCCTTGCTTTCTGGTGGAGCCCTTTTATTTCCTATCTTGACTTAGTACTTTCTTTTTTTAATTTGAGGTACACATGGCCTATCATGATACCGTCTAGATTATTGATTAGAGGCTTCATAGACATTGACTAGAGGATTTATCGAGTATTGATTGTTTCCAAACTTATTAGAGTTATATTTATTCATATGATATCCTTTTATTTGAGTATTTTCTTTTGTTATTGACTTGAGACGATGAGGCCAGGTGATTCTCTTTGGAAACCAGCAATGGTTCTTCAAGTGCCGGCATGTTAATAATGAATACACATAAATATGTTTTCTAATTAAAAATTATACTAATTGCACAATAATACACAATTAATAAATTGAAATATGTATGATTTTTAAAATTTACAATTAGATTTTATTTAGACACAATTAAGATGAAATTACCGCTCCATGTTTCAAAGAGAATGATCTACTTTCCTTTTTAGTTTGTCTAATAAAAAATAACCTATTTTCTTTTTTGGTAAAACTTTAATTTCAACTTTTCACTTGGTATGTTAAAACCACAAGATTAAAGAGCATTTTGATACATCTGACATAACTTTAATTTTAGATCACAAGATTGAAAAGTCTTCTTTATTCTCTTAAACTGTGCCAAGTCAAATTAGATCATTCTTTTTAAAATAAAGTGGTATATACAATCCTACAATGATCAATGGATCTTTTATATGTGCTTTTTTTTAAAAAAAAAAAAAACCAATAAGAATATAAGTTTGAAAATCAGATGATTTAATTAAGAAAAAATTAGTAATAAACCATTATGACTTTGCCTTGAATAACAGGTTAAATTTATTATATTATAATTTCTCTAAACAAAAAGTAATAATACACAATAATTAATAAGATTATTTCATCAATTCTAACAACAAATAGAACATTAGCTATATGTTTATATGCATGTATATTGTATATGCTTATACAATATGCAGGATATTTTTTAATTAAATAATCAATAAATTTGAGAAGTATATGACTTAACAATCAAATGATTACAAATGTCTAATTGTCTATACCATGTATACTTGTTAATTTGATGACAAGGAATCTAAATATACTGTATAATTGTTTTAATTTGTTTTTGAGAATATTTTTCTTTTGGCAAGTTAATATGGATAATTTAAAAAATTAATATATACCATATATAGCTCATAATTAAATAAGTAATTTAATTATATTGTTTTTATTAGTTTAGCTACTAAAATTAGAGCATTATGATTATTGGTAAGTTCACAACTCACGAGCCCTTAAAATTTTGTAATAAGATTAAAAATTCATGACTAAAGTGTGACTATAACATTAATATGTTACTCTCTTGGAATGTTGTTATTTAGGATTGATATTTATAAACTATATGTTTTTTATGATTTTTAAATTTACTTGTGAAATTGAACATGTATATTGTTATTTTATTTAAACAATTTGTTGACTTTTATCATTTCAAAAGTGTTTTGAGTTTTGATTGTTTTTACTAAAATGTTCTCAAATTATATTAACAATTCATTTGAATATGTAGTATAAATTTGTTTTTTTTTAAAATATAAAATAAAATCACTTAATTAGAGATATCATATTAATAGAAAATACAAAAAAGGGAGGAAGTTATTAAATTTTCTTAATATAGAGGCACAAGACTACAACATTAATATGTAACTCTCCTGGATTGTTGTTAATCAGGGTCAACAATTTATGAACTACTTCATCTGTCTCAAAAAGATTAATAGTCTAGTTTGATTTGATACGAAGTTTAAAAAAATAAAAGAGATTCTTTAGTCGTGTGATCCTAAATTAAAATTATATCAAATGTATCATAATGTTCTTTAATCTTATTGGCTTAAATATGCAACATGGAAAACTGAAGTTAAAGTGTGCCAAAAAAAGGGCCATTCTTTTTTAAACAAACTAAAAACTAAGGGTAAGTTAGAGGGGTTATATAGGTGTTATGCCCTCAATTAAATAATTGTTCTGTGAATTTATAATCGGTACATAAAATTTTAAAATCTTTCAATCAGTAAAGAATTTCATTTTTACTTTAGTAGATCTTATCTCACGAGTGAAGAGTATTGGTATTGAGGGTGACCAAAAATCAAAGAAGAAATAAAATTAAATTTTAAAATAAATAAATAAAATAAATGCTTTGTTGGCGTTCACTCTTTTGGAGAAAGTGTGATGCACACACTCCACAACACTTATTTGTATTTAAATGATACACTTTATGATATTAAGATATCTATTTGGAACAAATCATAATTAAAGTGCCAAAATAAAAAATTGTATCAAGTTTAAGGACTTCTTTACGTGTTTCGCCCTACCTTTTTCTCATCTTTCTTGACACCTAATTAATTAACTCCCTCATGAAATCATTATATTTTCTCACCATGCCTGGGGCCATCATTTTGGCTCACTAACTTGTGAAATTTGAGAGAAGGGTGACAAAAAAAATTTTAATTAAAAAAAGTGATAACTTGAGCAAGGTCAAGTCAAATCCTTTATTAATTAGGGATTAAGTTAAATTGGGGTTGAAGTGTAATTTTTGAAATTTTTTAAACTTTTAAAAAATACGACATATCATAAAAGGAGGATAAAAAGGTCATCTCGTAATGCTGACTAGACAGATAATATTTGAAAAGGGTAAAATCATTTCAACTGCACCTTGTCAGTTTACTTTTGCTTCAACTTTTTCAACACACCTCTCTCTTTTTCAAAATTTCTCTCAAAAAATGACCACAACAGCTCAAGAAACTCCACAGCAACTTGAAGGTAACTCATAATAAATCTATTTTTTATATTTTCTTCTCAATTCACCCTCTTAGTCTTCTTCGTCGTCGCCTTCTAAGTAAATGGTAAAAAAAAAAACTTCTTTTTTCATTTTGTTAAGGTTTTTGTATTTTTGAAATGAAAATTTGTTTTAAGTTTAAAAAAAAGAAGAAGAAAGCATGGATGTTAAGGTTTTATATTTTTGTTGACGTAAAAATAGTGATATATTTCATCTTTGCAAGTCCTAATAGATACTTCAACAACGTACTTATTGCCCTGATATGGTATTGTAATGGATTTTTACAAAATTTGTTATTTTGTTGTCCTGATATGACATATTATTATGAGTTTTTACAAATTTAGTTATTTTGTTACTTTGACATATGTTATGCCGAAAAATGACCGACTTTTAAGAAAAATAAAAAATTTGTTCGAAAAATCAAAAATCAATCTAAACTCAATTAATTTGAGTAAAATCAATTCTCGAGATTCGAAATGACACAGAGTCGC
>JAABOM020029790.1:0-55805 GCA_011800125.2 Solanum clarkiae
AGAATGCTCAATATTTTAAGTGCCATACAGCTCAAAATCTATGCGTGATATCGAAAATCCGACTTCATATTCTTGTTTAGGGGGTCAAAATTAGGGGAATGAGGGTCTAACCCCTATTTAAGAGCAAGCGACTAGCAATTTCAATTTTCATAATTTTTCTTATCCAGCACTACAGGCGCAACTGTCGTGGCCATATGTTAATATGATCTCTGCTACAGGTCCGTATCGTAGACCAAATGCAGACCAGTGTATTTTGTTGCCAGTGACTTGTATCTCGGTCCAAGGCTTTTGGGTCTTGGGCCCAAGTGTTTCCAAACGTGTTTTTACTTATACTTAGTCTTATTTCATGCTGATATCATCCTAAATATTTTCCAATACTCACTCAAACACTTAGCCATATTTTCACTCCCAAAATTGAAGTCTCAAAACCCTTATCCAAAACTAAGGATTTCCTTCAAGCTTCAAGCCTCCATTCACAATCTTCATCAAGAGCTTCTTCAAAGCTAAGATATGTGGGTTTCAATCATTGGGTTCTTCCACCCATGGTGCCCTAATCCCCTTTTACTCAATTTGCATGACTTAATGTTGATTTTACAAATTGGTTTACTAGTATGAACTTGTCTATGAACTATGTTAAAGGTATGTAAAGTTGTGACTGTTTTGCTATGTTTTGAGATATAAATCTTAGATCTATTGTAAGATTTGATGAGGAATTTTGATGTCTATTGCTTGAGGGTGTTGCAATGTGTTGATTGATTATTTTACAAAGGATTTTCTTGCATGATTTAATCTCTATATTTCCTGATTTTATACTAGCATTAAACACCTTTTACATTTGATAAAATGTCCTGTTTTCTTGAGGAATTGAAGGTACAAAGCATGAGATACGACATGATTGCCTAAGTGATAATGCAATGAGCTTATGTATATGATAAATTCTATATAAAATGTTGCATTAGACCATGACCAATCTGGGGGGACTAAGAACCTGGATAATCAAGAAGGGTGATTGTACTCATCAACCTAGGAAAGGGTTTATACTTCTCCACCTAATGATGGAGTGGCATCATTACTAACCTAGATGGGGGTTTGTTCTCATCAACCTAGGAAAGGGTTTATACTTCTCAACCTATGTTATGGGACGACATCATCAGCAACCTAGTGAGGGGTTAGTACTTCACCACTTAAGTGATGTGGCGACATCATCACTATCCTACCAAGGGGGTCATACTTTGGAAATCTAGCTTGGTCTCTTCTACACATATGATATCCTATATGAACATGAGCCACTTAAGCATGTTTTACTTATGCATTTGTCATACATGCCATATTGTTATATTACGCCTATTGCCTATTGTTACACATTTTGACTTTGATGCCTAATTCTTGTTGCATTGCATCCTATATACTTAGTACATTCAAACATACTAATGCATACTCTTACCTATATGATATCATCATGTATGGACCAGTGCTCAAGTTGATCATCCTCCTCCTCCACGTAGCTAGATCGATACTACTCAGCTTGTGGTGAGTCCTCCATTTCGGGGACCTTAGTCTATGTTGCTCTTGCTATGCATTGGGATAATCTTTTTTATTTTCTATTTTGACTATCAGCGTGAGCCCAGTTGCTTTGTCTTAGCCCCCACTCTTATCTATGTATTAGAGGTGTTTATTGTACATTGTTATGTATCTATGTTAAGATCCTTGACTCTATTGTTATTGATGTCTATGATATGAGCTTGACACTATTCCCTTGATTATGATATTGTACAAGCTTTTCCTTTAGGCCCGTTGCCCCTTATTCTTATTCTTTTATGTTGTTTCTACTACTTGCACGATTAAGGATGTGTAATGATATTCTAAGAGGCTTGCTTAGGGTACCTTTAGGTTCCCCTTGCGTTGTGTCACATCTAGGCCATAGGATTTGATCATGAAAAAATCATGAAATAGATCATCAGTAACTTGAGAATTCTTGACTTGACATTTTATCAAACACTTGGTGGGTTCTTGATATTAGTTTAAAATCATGCAATTCGAGACTGAAATAAAATAATAAAACTTAATGCAAATCAACCCACAAACATGTAGGGTACCTTGAAATCTATTACAAAAATTCATGATAAAGCATAGCTTCATAGCTTAAAATATGTATAGTTCTAATGATATAATCAAATCGTGATATAAGCTTGAAATAGATAGTCACACATAATCAGTCAATGTTTCATAAATCCCTTATACGATTCATGCTCATAATTTATAATGAGAGGTACCCATAAGCAATGCAACTTAAAGTCATGCAATTTTCATGAAGAGGAAGATTGGGCTCCATGGGTGAAAGGACCCAATTGATGAAATCCAAAAACCTCAAACTTGGATTTTCTTGAGATTAGCTTGAAGGAAACTTAGAGCTTGAAGTGAATCCTTGAGTTCCAAAGTTAAGCTTGAAATTCTTGAATTTAGAGCTTGAAGTGAATCCTTGATTTTCAAAGTTAAGCTTGAAACCCTTGAATTTAGGAATGAGATATTTGGTTAAGTCTTAGAGAGCATTTTTTGAGAGGGTTTAGAGTGATACAGAGTTGAAAAATGGCTAAATATGGGTGATTTCATGGTTAAGTGGGCATGGTACAATGATCCCAATGCCCTTGGCCGAAATAGAAAAACCAAGGAAAAACTTACACTAGTCCGTGTCCTTGGCGCGATGCTGACCCATCGTGCAGGAAACATTTGTACAACTCCGCACCCTAGGCGCATCGTGGCCTAGGTACAGACAAACACTGTTTCTTGAAAATTAGTTAAAACTATTTTTTGCTGCGGGTCCTCTTAAATCCTGGTTATACCTACTTCCCACTCAGTTTTGCCCTTGATCGAGAATATGAAGTCAAATTTTTGATATCACGCACGAATTTTGGGATAAATGAAAATTACAATCATGGACATTCCAAGGCACATTTTGGGGCATTTCAGGCATGGAAGCTGAGATTTCTAGTATGAATCTAAAGATAAAGTCTCATTCTATGGCTATTAAATAGCTTGAACAAAAGTTTGGTCAAGTGTCAACTCAGTTGAATTATTATCATAAGGGTACATTGCCTAGCAATACAGTGCAAAATCCTAAGAATGAAGGGCAGTGTATGGGGGTTACTACTAGGGGTGGCAAGAGCATTGTTGATACTCATATGCTGGTTGATGAGGAAGATGTTCGTGAGGAGATAGTTGCAACAAAGGATACATATGAAGGAGATGATCGTGGCAAGAATAGGTTAAGTGAAGCAGCTGAAGTGCCACAAAAGTGTAAGCCAATCCCTAGGCCTCCTTCTCCTTTCCCTCAAAGAATCAAAAAGAGGAAGGGGGAAGGGAAGTTCAAACACTTTCTCTCCATGCTCAAGCAACTATCTATCAACATCCCTCTCATTGATGCTTTGTAGAAAATGTCGGGCTATGCCAAATATATAAAGGACTTTGTTACTAAAACGTGCACTGTGCATCAGGAGCATTCTCAAGAGCTTCAATATTGCAGTGCCATTAGTACGATGTCCTTAGCTTAGAAGCGTTAAGATATAGGTGCTTTTATCATAACTTGCACTATAGGAGATGTAGAGTTTTCAAGGGCACTATCTGATTTAGGTGCCAGTATCTATTTGATACCCTTTTCGATCTATAAGAAGCTTAGGTTGGGAGCCCCTACTCCTACTAGCATGCTATTGTTAATAGCGAATTAAACAATATAGAAGCCTGTGGGGATACTCTATGATATGTTGGTTAATGTGGAGAAATTTATATTCCCTGTAGACTTTGTGATTTTAGATGGCGAGTTCGACTTCGACGTCCCAATTATCTTGAGAAGACCATTCCTAGCCACTGGACGAGATCTAACGGATATGGAAGTTGGTCAACTCAAGTTTAGATTGAATGATGAAGAAGTTGTCTTCGACATCCATCAGTCCATGAAGCATCCAGATGAGCTCAAGAGTAAAGTCTGGGCAATTGGTGAAGTCTGGGTAACAAATTTGCCTAAGTCAGGCTGCGACAATAAATTAGGCACTGCTTGGGAGGCAACCCAAGGTGGACCTTGACGTTTAGGTGCCCATGTTTGTTTTTGACCCCTTACATTCTATTTTTGATTGATTTTGTGCATTGGGGACAATGCACATCCTTTTCTATAAGGGTATGGGTAGTTAAGGGCCTCAGTGAAGTCTGAGTAGCTTATGGTCCATAACTACCACAATTTTTTATCCCGGGGTTTTCTTGCTTGTGTTCCTTTTCCCTGTGGGTATTTAATTTTTGTTGAACTGGTACATTTGGAATATTTAGATAATATTTGTAGCATATAGTACTAATACTTTTGGCATATACCATGTTTTTATGTTTTGTTTAAGAAATGGTAACCCTCCCCCACCCCAAAAAAAATTTATTAGTAGCTATATAGTAACAATGCATGTTTAGGTGTTTGACAATATCCGTTCTAATAAGTGAGGGTAAATTCAGATAGAAAGCATGATCCGTGAGTCTTTCTTTGATAATGTATACAATGTAATGTGAGCGTGAGCTTATTTTTCTAGATTCATGTATTTTGTGCTCATTTCAGAACTTGCCCTGTTACTCTAAGTTAGGTTGTGGATTGAATAGATTAGGATTGGATCTTAGGCCTTTGTTCTGTAATAGTCCACTTTAGCCTAAAAATAACCAACCAAATAATGATATATCCCTTGTTCCAAATATTTGAGTCTTGAATGTACCAATTCTTTCTAAATACCTGATTAACCTAGTCTTATGTAGTGAAAAATCCTGAAATTGGGCCTGGTCTTTCCTTGACCATTGTGCACCTTTACTGAGGCAAAGAGCCTAAGTTGAGAGTGGCTACCAAAGTTGGCCCTATTTCGGAGGATAGATATTGTGCACATTAGCATAGGCTAAAAGCCTAAGTGGAGGGTGGCTGGTGTAAGGGTAAAAGCACCAAAATCAGGGGGTGAGTTAGGAATGAGGAGAAAAAGAGAAAAATCATGTACTTGGATGCAAGAAAAATAAAAGATAGCTTTGATTGAGACAAAAAGCAAAAAGAAGTGTGAAAACAATGCCAAAAGCTAAAAGAAAATGAGAAGAAAGCACCCGAAAAAGCTTGAACAAGGAAAAAGGGAGAATAAGGTGAAAATGACAGAGTTGGTAGGGCAAGAGTGTAGAAAAACGCAGTTTCAAGGAGACTATTAGTCACGATTTTTCTAAAATATCATACCAAATCCCCCTGAGCCTACGATACAAGTCTAAAAACTCCTAAAGTGATCCTAGTCTAGTTAGTTGAAGATCTGAGTCATGAATATAGGGGAAAGCCTATGGTATTAGTTATTATGCATGAATATCTTTTGTGAGAGTGAGTGTTTTTGCACAGTCCCAAGGTTAAACATGAAATCATCATTGATTGTCTGATATGAGACTTCTTTCTGTGAGGGCACTTTATTGCATTGTTAGCATTCTACTTGTTCAGTGATTGTAGACTGTTGATAACCTCTTCCTCGTCATAGTTGTGTTATCAGATGCACTAGTTTGCATTGCTTTGCTAAATAGCTATCTGATTCTATTTCGAAAAGTTGGTGTGGGTATCTGAGTTTGAATTATGTGATATATCCAATTATGTTGAGGTCTACATCTTTCTTTATTATCTGTATAGATTGAGTTGGCGCTTGAGGACAAGCAATAATTTTAAGTTGAGGGTGTTGATATTCTACAAAGATACAATATATTTGATGCTTAAAGCTTAGAGTTTTGTGTGTTCTCAATGCGATATTTGTGGGTTTTATGTGATTTTGTGTTTAGATTTGCAGGATTACAGGTTGGCCATAATTTGGGAAAAAATTGTAGAAGTTGCTAGTTTTTGATGATTTACGAGACTCTCTACGGGTCGTAAAGCATTCTACGAGTTGTAGAGGAGGTCTCATGACAAATTCTAATGTAGGCTGATTTCTGAAGATGAGGTCCACGAGATATGCATACAAGTCGTAGAGCATTCTACGAGTTGTATTGATTTTGTGAGGATTTCTAGTGAAGGACAATTTGATGAAGTTAAAGCCTATGAACATGCAGTACAAGTCATAGATCAGTTTATGAGTCATGAAGTTTTGTCATAGAAGAGAGGTCTAGAATTCCAAGAGTTAACTACGAGACCCCGACTACGAGCCGTAGAATACACTACGAGTCGTAGAAGACACTACGAGTCGTAGAGACTTTTTGTGGAGTTTGCCGACCAATTTTTTTTATTTTATGTAGGACATAATTATAATTACTATAAGTAGTACTTTTAGGTTATTTTTCATGGAGGAAGTCATTATTCAGTAGTTTAGGGTTTGTACTTAGAGATCTCAATAGTTGGGAAAGAAGATTGTGAGAAAACACTTGTGGGTAAATTTGATCTTCAATTTTGTGATTCTTATCAATTTTGGATTTTCTTGATTTCAATTCAATTGTGTAAGTGTTCAATTATATTTTCTCAATTCATAATTTCTTCATCTATACATAGCATGAGTAGCTAAATCCACAACTAGGATTGTGGAAATCATGAAGAACTAACAAAGTAAACCCAAATAATTTAAAATTCTTGGATTGGGTATATGCGAGTTTAATCAATTCTCATCGTTTTGCATATTTTCTAGTGGTGTCCAATATTAGAACCCACCTAGTGTTACTGACTAGACCAAGATAGTAATGAATAGAAAAAGCTATTGATTAACAGGATTCAATTGATGTGTTCTCATCTAATCAATCGAACTTGGCCAAGGGGAGGTTGTACCAGGACCTATAGGTAATTGCTAATATTACACACTATGGAGATGGGCCAAGTTGCATAGTGAAATTTGCCTCTCTTTGACCAAAGTTCTTGGGGAACTTAAATTACTGTCCTGCATGTTATACACAAGGTAAGAATTGTGTTATCCAATGATAGTAAGTTGGGAAATTATGGGAAACACAATACTCTAGTTGCTCTCTATTATTAATTGTCTCTTGAGATAGTTTAGTTTACTTTCTTACTAATTATTGCAAAATTCCTCCTTCAGGGAATTGTGTTGGTTAACTACTTGGATTGCTTATTGGTGAATTTGTCTTGAGTCTGCATATTCCCTGTGGGTTCGACCTTAACCTTGGTTAAGTTTTATATCTTGATAACGACCGCTTTATTCTCTAAAAATAAGGTGTAACTTGAGAGACATCAAGAATGCAAACAAATAAGGAAAAAATTACTATTAGAAAATATTGATTTTTGATTTTTTGGTGAAGGTGCAAATACTAATATTTTGATCCCCATCTACTAACATCCTTTTCTGTTTTTTAATATACTATGTACAATGTTTTTCTTTTTCCTCCTTTCATCAAGAAAAGTCCTTAGTTTTATATTTACCTTAATATTTTCATCATCAAGTGACAACAAAGTTAGCACTGAGTTGATGTGAAGTGCAAATACTAATATTCAGATCACCATCTACAAACTTTCATTTTAAATTTTTTTCTTTGAATATTAAATTGAAAAATACTATTTATGATGTTTTTCTGTTTCTTCCCTTTTCAAGAATGAAGAACTTAGTTTATAATAACCTTAACCTTAACCTTTTCATCCGACATAGTGACAAAGAATATATAATTGAATTTATGGAATCATAACTACCCTAGTCTGTAAGTTCATCACCTACATTATTGACTACTAGGCAAAATTGCCCATTAAGCTTACTAATCACCCTATAGCCAAAAAGCTTGGAGGATCCATCATACCGCTATAGGCTCAATAGTCAAAACACTAATAGGATAGAAGGAGAAATGATTGAAGTAGCATAATACTATTATTATGCGAAAAGTATGATAAGCTTTATTATACACTAAACCAGAACCACATAAGTATTCCAATAAACTAGACAGTATTATCAAAACAAAATCCAAAAAGGATTCAAATTCATTATTGTTAAGATAGAATACAGGGACTGTTATAATTAAGGGTATTCACAGCTGAGGGGACCTGTAGCTTTCATAAAACATCTGTAGTCAACTGTGAACATGATCTTTAACTGCAACAAGATCAAATAGAAAAATTATTGCCAACAATTAATAAATTGAATCATATAAATGAATAATCAGTGTCTTATATCCTTAAACAAAGCCATATTAAGAAACTATAACAAACAAATAATAAATAAATAAATTGTTTAGTCTCACAAGTACAACAACATCAAGAAACCACAGCCCATCAATAGATAAACTTTTGAGTAAGAAATTCTTTAGGGACTACATATCTAACCATAGCAATAAACTAGACAGTATTATAAAAATAAAATGACAAAATGATTCAAAGTTATTACTGTTAAGCCAGAATACAGGGACAGTAATAATAAGGGTATTCAAAGATGAGGGGACCTAGAGCTTTCACAAAACATCTGTAGTCAACTGCAAACATGATCTTCAACTGCAACAAGATCAAATAGAAAAATTATTGCAAATAATTAATAAATTGAATTATATAAATGAATAATTAGTTTCTTATATCCTTAAATAGAGCCATATTAAGAAACTACAACAAACAAATAATAAATAGATAAATTAATTGCTTAGTCTTACAAGTACAACGACATCAAGAAACCACAACTCATCAATAGATAAACTTTTGAGTAAGAACTTTTTCTTCAGGGACTACATATCTAACCATAGCAATTATGTCATCTAAGAACTAAGATGCCAACAATTTTCTTATCGATAAAAATCTATGATGCCAACTTCATATCAAACAATGAAGACATGACCAAAATGAGTGAAATAACATGAATACAAGCCGATTAATGAATAGGAATTTATGAAGAGGCTGGAATAAATAGGGAAATGGATAGAAATGGTTACAATGATAAGTTCAAAATTAAATAAAGAAGGCACAAGGACGGTGGCAAAGTCATCACGAACTAGCTAGACAATAAATAATCTACATCAGATTTCTCTATGCATTTAAACATGAATATATAGATTATTAAGAACAAGCATCACACAAGATGCATTGAGAAGATGAACACCAACCAAATAAGTGGGAAACCCCAACTAGCACAGTTATGGGACATGTACAGATGAGGGAAAGTTATTGACGCGCTAACTGCTCATGTAAAGTGCCAAATATATGGTACTGTGGCTGTCCTGATTTTTATTTCTTTTCATTCACACAAAATACAAATAAAGGAGAAAAATGGTTATACTTAACCAAATCCAACTATCCTAGTTCTTTGGACTTGCTCTGGATTCACTTTCTTATAAGACATACTCTTAAACCAATAGAATTAGAAACAAATTTAATCCCACATTACCTACCGCCACGTGTTCAATATGCATTTGCATGAAAATAATTACTTATGTACATTGCAATACCAATAAATATATTTGATATCAATTTTTTCTTAGGACAATAGGTAACAGTTATGTATGACATATCCCAAACTCCCGTATACAATCATTGCATTGGTAAGTAAATTAAAGCAAACACTTTAATGTTTACCACTGTGAGAAAACATGTAGTTTCCAATTAAAGAATCAATCATGAACTCCTTTAGGGTAAAGAGTATCAAATAATCGTGTGAAAGTATATCGATCTATCACTCTAAAATTTGGATACCACAAAATCCAAATATGCTAAATATTTTTCTCAACTGATGCAATATATAGAAAGAATCATTGATGAAAGTCTAGGCTGCACATTCAACTCCTACCTCCATGTTGCAACATCCATGATAGATCACAGGAATAAATTGTTATTACAAGAAAAGAGAGAGTACACAAAATTATACAAGTACTTCACTCGAATTTAGTTGAGATTGACCTAAATGGCAGAAGGCAAATATATAAAAAGGAAAAATGTTGGCAACTACTATATGATAGAGTGAATTTTTTTTTTTAAAAAAAGGAAAAAATGAAAGAAGGAAAACATATAAAAGGGAAAATATTTGTAGCTACTATCTAATAGAGTGAAATTAAAATAAAGAACTAACAAAGTAAAAAAAAAAAAAAGGGAAACATATTAAAAGGGTAAATGTGTACAACTGCAATGTGAAAGAGTGAAACTAAAACAAAGAATAAAAATGCTAAAATTCCAAAAGACTAACATACAAAAATTCTTGTAGCTACTATTTGATGATGTGAAATTAAAACAAAGAACCAAAATATTGCAGTCGTAACAACAAATCCTTGAGCGAAAATTCATTGAATACTTTTTCTATGGACACAAACCCCTTTGTCAGAAAACATCTCATTTCTCACTATTTAGAAAAAAATAAAGTTACCAGAAATCGAATAAAGCAATCAGACTTGACCACTTAAATTTATTTGGTACCCTAGGTGTCAATTAAGGAAATGAAAAAGTTACCTTTGAGGATCAAGGTTTCCCTGTTCGTTGTTCCCTCTAGTAGCATAAGGATAATTCTCAACAACTTCCCATGCTTGAAACTAAGAGTGTACGTATACTAGGAGAGCAACTACAGGCATAGAAGGGTTTCCTATGATCACCCCAGGCACAGAAGGATACCCTATCGGTGGATAATAGTTTGGAACACCGCTCCATGTGGAGCCTACCATGCCAGGCCCAAAAGCAGTTCCCCATTCATTTCTCTCATCCCTAGGAACAATTTTAATAAGGAAATCAAAAGCCTCAGTTTGCTTGACCGTATCGACAAAGTCTTTCTTCTGAAGTAACTATCGCTGGTTACCCTGGGCGTGAAGCTTTAAACAAAGAGTGAGCTCCCCAAAGCTAACAGGACTTCACCAATAGAATGGGTGCTTCAACAGATACTTTGAGGACATGCGAGTTAGATTTCATGATCCTCTTCATGCAGGAAATTGGTGATGCTTAAAATCCCTATGCTACTTGATTTCCTCGAGCTTAGAGTTCCAAAACATCTATTTCTATTGTTCCTGCTGCTGCTGTTGAAAGAAATAGTGGTAGGGATTATAAATATACTAAACAACCGCCAACGATAGCTGAGAAGGTTTTACATAGTGTGAGAGGTGATTTTTTCTATGTAATGACACTATGAGACATGGAAAAAGTGAGGAAAAAAGCACTTTTGCTTTTCTAACCTTTCTTCTCCCACTTTTGTCACTTTCAAAAACAAAAATGTTAATTGTTTGTCAGGACACGTCCCCCTTTCTTATTTTTCTCATACTAAAATTTTCTTAAGTTTTCATTAAATACTTTTATGATTATCATCATTAGTATTTTCGTTCAATTGATTGATCAATCTTTTATAAAAAATTTAGTTATTTGTTTATCACCGTGAAAGGATAAAAAAGGTTGGAATTTAGTGCACATATTTTTCACATCAATTAGTAAAATTATATACAAAAATTTATATGTGTATCTAACATCAATTAATAAAATAATATAAAAGAAGAATAAATTTATAAAAAATAACAATAGAAATTAAAATAAATGTTTGTAATGATCCTCTAGGTCGTTTCTGCATTTCTATGATTATTTTACTAGTTTGAGCATGTGAATAGTAATGTCAGGTCATTTTTGACTAGTTGATATAGTTAGTTGGTTATTGGGGGAGTCAATTGAGATTCATACAACTTTATGAGTTGAATGAGAGAGTATAACCATATAATAATTAATGTCCTAGTAAATAGCCTCAGAGTGGAATTCAGATGATTCCATTAGCTCTAGAACGACATAATTAGACTAGGAGAAAGTTTAGTGCAATTATATCTTGTTTCGCAAATTCAGCCTCTGAGAAATGGGCCAATAGTTCACCTTAGTCAACATCATTGGTAAACGTACCCAAATGGAAATTTTGACCATAAAATTGGATTTGCAACGTTGATTTTGGTCTAGAAGGACCTTTTGTTTGGTTCCTGATAATGTTCACGCTCCAGTAAGAAAGCGATCGTTGTTAGCAATTTACCTAACCAAGGTTGGGATCGAATCCACAGGGAATACATGGCTTGATTACAAGATTTCTCCACTAATCATTTCTAGCATTTATGACTACAATCTCTAAATTGGGGGGGGGGGGGGAGGAGGGATTGTACACAAAATAAAACTGCCACTACCTATAATGCAAGGAAATATTCAATTTTAGGGACAACTTAGGGATTATATTTCCCATGATTCGTCGACTTGATTACCTTAGATAACATAACCACACTTGGTGATTTGCATGTAGGACGGTAACTTAGGTTCTTCCAACCATCTAGTGAAGGTGAAGGTATAATTTCACCATGGCGCTTGGTCGGCAGCTATAGAATGCCAACTAACCATTACCTATTTTTCCAGCCAACCTCCCCTTGGTCATGCTCGATTTATTAGACGAGAACACATCAATCGAATTCCGTCATCTACTTCCCTTTTCCTATTTGTCACTACCTTGGTCAGGATCGTGATAGTAGGTAGGGTTTGGTGTTGGCCACCACCAAACGATAATAATAATGAAGGAAAATAGATAATACATGCAAAACCCCAATCATAGAAATACAAGAAACCTAAGTTATCTCAATGTCAACTACCCATGGTTCCCACAATCCCAAGTTATGGGTGCTTAGCTACTCATGGCCAAGGAAAAATACACAAGAATGTAAATAACAGACATAGTTGAGAGCCTTACCAATACCAATGAAGAAAATAGGCACTATAAATTGCAAACCCACAAGCTTGATTGATCAACAATGAGTACAAGAAAAAGTTTGCAATCCCAAGATGGTTTTTCTAAGAAAGAACAATAAGCTACTCTAAGAAACTAAGAAAGGATTCAAAATGTAATTCCCAATAGTCTACTGGTCAAAATCCTTCTAAAAACCTAACTTAAACTATATATAGTTTTTACAGAACAACCCTAGAATTTACACAGAAAAAATAGCTAGCAGCTAATAAGTTATGCAGGTATGACTCGTACGATGACCTACGAGTCGTAGTCGAGGTCTCATATTAGGTTCTTGGCATCTTGGACTAAACTGGTACGACCCATAGGTACGAGTCGTTACTTGATCTATGACTTGTATGTTGGTCTCGTAGTCTTGTTCTTCAGTTTTTGGTCTATCATCTTGGCTCTCTAATTCTTGCTACGAGTCCACCTATATGAGTCATAGTTTGACTTACAAGTCGTATGATGGCCTCGTAGAGATGACCTCAACTTAGCATATTTCTGAATTTTTCTCTTTGATTCTTGTATGATATCACCCTACGAATCGTACGGTGAGCTATGACTCATAGGTGGGCTCGTAAGGCCTATGCTTCAACAAAATCTGTAACTCTCTTCATAATCATGCCAACCTAACTTTTCTACAAAATTAACGCAAAAACACATCAAAACACTAAAACGTCACTTTAAGCACTCACAAAGTCCCTTGTTTCAGCCACCAAATGTGTTGTATTTTGACAGCACATCAACACCCTCAACTTAGAATTGTTGCTTTTCCTCAAACGACGAATCAATCTACATAGAAAAAGAGAAATACATAGCAGCTATACTAATGTCATATAGATCAGCTCCTCTAATCTAAGCAACCAACTTCTATCTTCAAAATAGGGGTTTCAAATTTATTGATCAAATAAGAGCATAGTAAGAGACCTGACAATCCAATTATGACAAGCTAAGGAGCATCAACCGTCTATAATTTCCAGTATAGCCATATGCTACTCAAGTGGTGAAAATGCCCTCATTGGAAAGAAGTCCCTCATAATCACTAAAAAGCATTTGAAATTCAGGGACTGAGGAAGAATTCTCACTCTCACAATTGAAATAAAATGCATACTGACTAACACCATAGGCTTGCCTCTGTACTCAACTTCTAGCTTGGTGATAAAGTGGAGTTGGATTACTTTAGGACTTATAGGGTTGTATTATAGGTTCAGGGTGCTTTAGCATGGTATTTTGGACAAATAGTGATTGAAAGCTATCCTTGAACCATGTTTACCAACACATTTTGCTTTCGCAATCCAACCCTTTTGAATAAATCCACCCTTATTCTCCTGTTTTGAACTTTTCTCAAGTGCTTTCTTTCTCTTTTTCAGCTGTGCCTTGATTTCAAACTCATTTTTGCTACTTTTTCTCAATTTAAGGAACTTTTTTCTTTTTCTTCACTCGGTTCATGCTTCTTTATTTATTTCTTGATTTCCCAACTAACCACCTTATTATTATTACTTTACTATAATAAGAGCCACCCTCAACTTAGGCTTTTAGCCTCAGATGAAATACACAATATCTATGCCTCAAACCAGGGCCACCAGCTGTAGCCATCCTCAATTTAGGCCTTTGGCCTCAATCAAGGTTCATATGTCAAAGGATAGACTAGGGCCAATATGAAGGAATTTCATCAAATAAGGTTAAGCTAGCAAGGTATCAAGAAAGAATGAGTACATAATAAGCTCAAAAGTTTGGAACAAGGGAGTCATTCACTCATCTGGTGGATCATTTAGGCTAAAAGTGGTTTCACTCAAACAACAAAGGCCTAAGATCCTTTACATATCCACCACAACGCCAAACCAACTTTAGAGTAACAAGGCAAGTTCAGGGTAATGTAAGATGCATGAATGCAGCAAAATAAGCTCTTAACACATATGGCAATTGCAACCACAATCAAGTATAGACTCACATGTCATGCTTTCAGTCTCAGCTTACCTTCACAATATCAGAATAAACACTGCCAGATACTCAAAATTGTATGAATGAATCAATAATCATAACCTCAAAAATTTTGAGAGTACCTAATTTTTCATTAAATAATTAAAAACACTTCTAAAAATTAAGTATATGCCAATAGATAACACTACTATGAATTTACCCATTATCTACAGTATGTAAAAATTCCTGTTCAACAGAAAAGTAAACATCCATAAGGAAAAAGAAGCACGATAAGAAAACCTTGGGTTCAAAAATAGTAGAAGTTATGGACTTTAGGCTACTCAGACTTCCCTTAATCTGTAACTTCCACCACCCCACCAAAATTTGATACTTTGTCCTCAAATTAAAAACACAAACTTAAGATGAGAAAATGAAAACATAACATAGATATATACACATTAAAAAGTAATAATTAACAAAACTAATATCCAAAACAAAACATAAGAATTTTCTCCCAAAAGAAATCCACAAACCAACATAAAAACAAAATACACAAAATATTCCTAAAGCAAAGTAAGAGTTGGGGTCAAAAGGGGGTCAAACATTATTGTGCATCAAGTACCAGTCTCGATCTGATCTATGAGGTCCTAGGGCTGCCTCTCCTTTGTATTTGTACCAAAAATACTCTCTCTAGGTGGATTATGCTGTGCTCGCTCTCTCTGAATAGCCGCCACAAAAGCCACTCCTATACTAACTCCTCAGGTATGGGCTCCTCCTCCTGTCTCGGCTTCTTCTGTTGGCTTCTTATTCTTTGGCAGCCCCCATTAGAGTGTAGCAAGATATGCCGCATAGAACTCACAGACTATGTAAAGGGCAGATTCGCCCATCTACCGTGTGATCCATCGTAGTTCGTGCTCATCCAACCCAGCATCCAATCCGAGTACTCTGTCTAAGCTTGAGGCATTCAATTGGGACTTCTCATGAAATTGGTGGACCAGCTTGCCTTGCCCCTTAGGCTCCAACCCCTGGTCATATATTTCTTTCTTTCATTCCAGGGACACACCATCTACGATCGGCTGGGGGTTGGGACTGGACCTCCTCTTGTTGTGTCTAGGAAATGCTCTCAAACTTTGACTCGGAGTCGGAATGTGAGGGGATCATTTGTGGAAAGCTGTTATCTAACCCATCCCCGTTGCCTTGTTATTCCTCCTCTTCGAACTGGGAGGAACTACTAACTTCCATGGGCGTCTGCACTGCAAGTGCCTGAGTCTGGAGTCTATTGGCCTCCGGGTCTACCCTGACTCTGTGGACTTCCACAGAGCCCTCGGATTGTTCAGTTCCAGATGACTCATCCACCAATCTCCTTTGAAAGGATTGGATTGCTCGCTTGTCTTTAGGAGGCATCTTATCTGTGGACAAAACATAAAGAGACATGTTAGGTTAAGATGTTTGATCCACTAAAACACATAAACAATGAAGAAGAAACAAAATCAAATCAAAAATAGAAATTCACTGGTGCAACTGCAGGTTTGCATATACGAGTGCAGTTATGACTCCTAGGGTGACCTACGGTTGCATACTATCCTCGTAGAACCAATTATGCCTTCAAAAATGCTTTCTGACCCTAGATACAAGATGCAGTTACGACTAGTAGGGTGACCTATGAGTCGTAGTTAGGCTCATAACCATTTTCAGAAATATTTTTCAGGACTCAGATAAGCTTATGAGACTCTCACTATGAGTCGTAGCAAGAACTAAGAGTCATATGTGAGTCTCGTATGAGAAACATGAAGAAACAACAGGTGACTGCTGCTTGCTATGAAGGACCCTTACAACTCGTTGAGGAACCTACGAGTCGCAGGAGTGCCTTGTAGCAGGAAACAAAAGGCATTAGTGGTGCCTAAAATTATCCCACAACAATCACAAATTAAACACTACATTCAAACAAATTTGAGACATAAGAGAAATTGTAGAATTCATGGCAAATAATCGATTCCATACTAATCATCGGAAATTTAAAATGACCCTTATCCCTAAGAGTCAAAACCAATTCTACGCTACGCCAAGCATATAAAAAATAATATATTTTCTAAACTCTTACTTGACAACCATAAATCATTCTAAGGGATGCAATTCCCATACATATCAATTCAATCAAACCCCATAAGTTAAAACATAAGCATCACACCCGTATCTCCTAAATTTTAACTCCGTCAACCATTCAGACAATGTATGGGCAATAATTACACAATACATCCCATGAATGAATCATAAATTTTGCAATCATCATCACCCATTCAAGAATTTGAACACAAGTAGGTTCACAACTCAACTATTCAAAGCCTAAAGCCCTAGATTACAAGTCTAGTTCAATAATCAATATGCAACATGATTTAACATGATTAAACAAAGCATACACTCGTATAAGGAATAAACTCACCACAAAATATTACAAAATGTAACAACGGAGCTTACCAATCGATTGTAGAAGTAAACAAAGTGAAGAAAATCGAAAATCACGCCAAAACCCTAAAGGTAGTGCCTTTGCCAGAATCGTCGCTGGGAAATTATATAGGTAGCTGGGATTTTGATTGGAAAAATGATGTGGGTGAAGGAGAGGTGTTTTTCGTCGCTTGTTTTAGGGTTTAAGATTGACAATAAGGGTCAAATGTTATTTTGACCCTTTATATAATTGAACCGGGATAAAATTTAAGATTCTATAGATCGAGGCTATGAGACCATGACCTACAAGCCTTAGGAAATGCTAAGACTCGTAGGTCATGGTCTCGTAGCAGACCCAACATATATAAAAATTTAGAAATCAAACCTAGGCACTACGAACCCCTCTTACGACTCGTAAGGGGACCCTACGAATCGTAAAGTTGGCTCGTAGTGTATGTGCCAATTTCTGATACTCACTGATTCCCCCTGCGATGCATGACCACGAGTTGTAGTGAGGACTACAACTCGTAGGCCTGATCATAGAGGCTGCTCCACGTGCTAGTTCTCAGATCTTCAGTTCTTCAATTCTCACCTGCAAACCAAATCTCGAAACACAACAAATCTCAAAATATTACACTGTATCAATGTCTTTCAATCATAATAAAATAAACTCATACCTTTTGCCTAAGAATCTCAATAGACAAAAACACTTAAAATAAGCCAACAAATATAAAAACTGCTTGGGTTGCCTCCCAAGAAGCACCTTGTTTAACGTCGTGACGCGATTTTGTCACCGTGTTTCATCAACTATTATCGAGGGTCCACACCTCACTCTTGCACTCATCTGGATGTTTCATGGATTGGCGAATATCGAACACGATCTCTGCATCATTAACCCTAAACCATAGTTGACTTGAATCCATATCCACTAGAGCTCTCTTAGTGGCCAGAAATGGTCTCTCCAAAATGATGGGCACCTCAAAATCAACTTCGCTATCAATGATCACAAAATCTAATGAAAAAATAAATTTATCCACTTTAACAAGCACATCCCAAGGGATTCCGTCTGGCTTTTTAATGATTCGATCCTCCACAAGCAACCTCATTCTTGTCGGGGTAGGAGTACCAAGGCCAAGCTTTTTAAATACCGTAAGAAGCATTAGATTTATGCTCACTCGTAAGTCACAAAATACTCTTACAAACTTGACATTCACCAATGGTACAGGAAATGGTGAATGCACCGGGGTCCTCTCGCTTTTGAGTAAGGCATTTGGTCATAATCGCACTACATGTTGGAGTTCTTGTGAAAACTCTTGGCTCAAAGTGCGTTACTTGGTGACCAAATCCTTCATATATTTGGCATACCCACATATTTTCTCCAAAGCTTCTAGAAGAGGAATGTTGATGGAGATTTGCTTCAACATCGACCCTTTCTCTTAAGCCTTTGTGGGAAAGGAAAAGGAGGTTTGGGAATTGATTTCAATTTCTCATTCTCCCTTATCTCTTCTTATTTGTCATGACCAAAGCCTAGAGCTTAGACGTGGCAGGTGAATGGGGAACCCGATGGGACCCAAAACAAGCCTCATAGCATATCATTACATATAATTCGCCACGGAAGCAATGTAAAACAACGTAAGAAATACAAAACAAGGCAAATTGGGACTAAAGGTGAGAGAGAGATTTATACTTAAATAGCTTGAATATCATAAGTGAGTGAAAGCTCAAGCGTAACACATAACATGTCCAGCAACACCTCTACTACATAGATAAGAGCGAGGGCCAAAAGAAGTAACCGGGCTCACTCTCATAGTTAATACATACATAAAAGAAAGATAGTCTTAGAACATAGTATAAGAGAATAGCCATTGTCCCTGGAATAGAGGACTCACCAAAGCTAACTTGAACAATCCATCTAGCCACAAGAAGAACCAATAGGAGCTCCGGTTCCTACATGGTAATATCATGTAGGCATAGAGTATGCGTTAGTACGTTTGAATGTAGTAAGTATGTGAGATACAATGCGACAAGAGATAAGCTTTATAATCAACATGCATAGTAATAGACAATAGGCATGATATAGCAATATGACATATATGATCAATACATAAGTAAAACATGCTTAAGTAACTCATGCTCATATAAGATATCATTTATGAGGGATAGACCAAATGAACTACAACCTAACTCCAAGGCACACCATTCCTTGAATGGTGATTGAGGCTTGACACCCCTTCAACAAGGCATCCGAGGCGTGAAACCCCTCGTCAAGGTGAGTGAGACTTGGCACCCTCTCAACAAGGTGATTGAGACTTGGTACCCCCTAAACAAGGCAACCGAGGCTTGGCAACCCCTTGTGAAGGTGATTGAGACTTGGCACCCTCTTAACAAGGTGATTGAGGCTTGGTACCTCCTCAACAAGGAAATAAACTTGCAACATCATAGTCACTTTTCATGAATTCAAAACATGTACAACATACTTTCATCATCATAAAGTCATTATATACCTACATTTTCTCTCATCATTATAGATCATATGCATACCATCACCTCATCATTATTCCATCATTATTTAATTGTTATAACACCATTCAACTCATAAGATATGCATTGAACCTTCAATTCCTCAAGAAACCCTGGCTGGATATTTTATTAAACATTAGCGGGTGTTAAACGGGGGTAAAAGACCATGCAATGTAGAGATGAAATCATGCAAGAAAATCTATTGTAAAACCACCAATCAACACATTGTAATACCCTAAAGACATAAATATCAAAACCCCTCATTAAATGTTGCATTAGATCCAAGATTTAAAGCTCAAAACATGCTAAAACAACCATACTTTCATGAACTCAAATCACTGTGCAGTAAATTTCTTAATATACAAGAGCCACATGTAAAATCAACTTTAAATCGTGCAATATTAGTAAAAAAAGAGGCCTAGGGACGATGGGTGGAAGGACCCAATGGTTAAACACCACATACCTTGACTTTGGATAATCTTTGAAGAAGATTGGAAACGAAGACTTGAAGCTTGAATGAGATTCTTGATGAAATCCTTAAGATTGGTCTTGAGTTTGGGACTTGAATTTAGGGTGACATACGAGTCTAAGTGTTTGAGTAAGTATTGGGGAATGTTTAGGATGATATGAGGGTGAAATAAGGCGGAGCATATGTATTTTCAAGTGTGGGAAACCTTAGGCCCAAGACTTATATGTCTTGGACCGAGAAAATTAAAATAGATTCCAGTGGGGTTTTCACGTCGTGTCCACAATGCGCCCCTGTTGTTTTTTGTTTCTATTTTAATTTTCTAGGCCCATGACTTTTCTAGGTCCATGACGTGAAAACCCCACTGGAATCTGCATTTTCTACACAAATGAGTTCTACGAAAATGGGTTTAAATCCTTCATCAAAACTATGAGGTGAAAATAAGTGTGTTAGAAATTAATTCAAAGGACTTTAATTTGGTAGGTCGTGGGTCACCCAGTTCTTTGTATGTGAAGAGATATGTCCCTTCAAAGTTGACACTCCAAAATAGTGTTTTTTGTGATTTTTGAATTTTGATACGGTTGCTCTAAAATTTGGGGTTAGACCTATTTCCCACTCGATTTGATCCAATGAATAAGAATATGAAGTCAGATTTTCGATATAATGAATGAATTTTTAGATATATGGAAATTACATTCCGGGCACTTTCGAGGCATATTTTTGGGCAGTTTTTTGGGGTCGTTACAATATCTCCCCCTTGGTAACATTCATCCCCGAATATAAAAGAGACATATAAGAGAAGAGTGATCATAACAAATCAGCCACAACAAAAATGCAACATTACAGTTAAAACACCATTTTTTTAAAAAAATCTCAACATAAGTGTAAAATCATCATAAACTTGTCAACTTAAATATGAATGTATATGAATGATATAGGGGCTGAAACATGACTTTGAATCATAGAACGGACTTGAAATGTCATCATAAGCTTGAATAGAATGAAAGAAGTATGGATATTGCTACTTCATGCCTGCTCCAACTTCACGAGAGACACATATGAATAGACGACTCTTCCAAAGGACCTTAATGAACACCATATCCCCATTAATCAACCTCTCCACTCATCCATCCAACACCTCTACCGGGACCTCCTTCCATAACAACTTATCCTCCACCTCACCCATAATTTCAAAGAGTTCTATAACACTAGAGTCACAAACACATCCTATCCACCTAGAAGCTTGAACAATCGGGCGAACCATATCTACACCCAAAGGCAATACCCAAACTTAAGCAACTTTACCAACCTCCCTCTACACTCTATGAGGAATCACAATCCTCAACCCAATTGTCAACCTTAAATACACCTAACCCACTTGATACCATAACCACTATCTCCCCGTTGGGAGACAACCTCTATTCTATCATTCTCTCATCCAAAACATCCAACACTAATAATGGGGAAATCAAGGCCTTGCGTAATCTAGACCTCTCAACCCAAGAAGATTTGGAACCATCAAGAATGCTATACTATCATGCTCAACTTCCTTCAACCTAACTCCCTATCTAGCTAACCAATGGACCCCACTAGTCTCCTCTTTGCCACCATCAACAAACATGCTAGGTTACCTAGAGCACCAACCGCAACATTAGCCTTATCGGGAAAAAAATAATGAACACTCATTTATAATCCTTAAAGAATTCTAACCATCTTCTTACTATCCACAATGCATACCTATTATATTTAGCAAACAACCTCTCATCTTCCAAGACTTGCAACACTACCCCCAAATTATTCACAAGCTCTGAACAAATAAATACCTCTTCACTAGAGATGATAACAAACATATCGAGGTAGGGTTTTAAGATTCTATTCAAGAACCCACAAACACCACCGGTGCATAAGCTAACCAAACAACTCCACCAATATTCAAAATGATCATTCCTTGTTCAAAAGGACACTTAGGGATATCACCTACCCTCTTCCACTCCTTGAGAACGAAACTCGAACCTCAAATCAACCATAGAGAATGACTAACCCATTATAGTTGACCAAATAGATCAACCATCCACAACCATCATATTATAACCTTATGGGCTCCATACTCATTAGAAGCATGCTATGCAAGTAGCCCAAACTATCACAAGACCTCTAACCCATCAAGCTAAGTCCAACCAAGGTCACAAGACAAGGCTCTATGCAACAAGAACATGGGGCAACCCTTATAGACCCTCCACCCAATCTATCGGTGCTAAGTCGTCATCCCACATGAATATTTATAATATATATACACATACTTTCAAAGAGGAAATAGTTTTTTTTCCAAATCATTTCAATGTACTATTGGGATCAAAAGCCAGACACCAATCATACTAATTCATATTTAGGCTCAAATGCCAAAATCATAATTTTATAGTTATAATATTCATGTATACGAATAGCCCATTCATATACTAAATGGTGGAAGCACCAAAAATTCACAAAGAGCCATCATCAATAGACATATATATGGTCACAATATTGTCATAACCAACATTTTATCAAAATCATACCATAAAACAAAGTTAGGCTTAACCCATAACATAATTTCTCAAAGTAATCCATGTACATGAATGCATATGCTATGAACAATGAGAGAATGACATGGGTAATTAAAAATAAATCTAAAATCAATATTTATAATATGAAATTGAAGTGAAAAAATAATTAAATTCATATTTAAATCCATAGTGTAATCACCCATGCATAAATAATTCTTAAAGGGGACATACATACTTATAACTTCATAAACCTAAAGTAAATCCTCATATAATGGTATAAATCATATTAAAATCATCAAATAAATACTACTCATGCATCAATCGCATTTTAGGAATCATAATATTCAAAATCTCAGATTAAGTAAGCAAAATCCATGTAAGTTTTCTTGAAAATAGTTTTGTGTCTCCTCGATTGGAAGCAATCAAGGATCAACCCTCATACACATGAATCCTACTAGCACCAAGGGATAACATAAGAAATACCAACCCCCAGACGTATCAAATTACCCTACTCAAAATGTCGATCACAACATGGCCTTATATAGGGTCAACTAAGTCGTAGGAGCAACAATAGAAGAGAACCTACTCACAATCTCCGGTAATAGCCAACTAAACCCAAGAGGCTTCTAATATCCGATGAAGTCAAAGGTCTAGGGTAATCTCTAATTACCTTTATCTTAATACCATCACTTGGCACTACACAACCTAAGAAAACAACCTCTTACCACCAAAATTCCCATTTCTCCTATCTATCATCCAACCTCCTTCTTTAAACTTTGTAGTACTACCCTCAAAAGACTCACATGCACTACCTCATTAGGGAACACAAACCATCTTATCATTGCCAAAACCATCATAAACATATTAGGGTAAGGACTAGAGATTTTACTCATGAGACTTATAGGCATAACCGGCGTACTAGTCAAACCAAAGGACACTACACTAAAATTCAAAATATCGGAAAGGACATTCAAAGCCTTATTCACCACCAACAATAATTCCATAGACAAAACAACTTAGGTTCAACACCTTCATTTCTCACAAGATGACAAATGCAACCCCCCTTAGTGACCCAATTATACCTTAAGACAAGAATGGACCTACCTGTTTTATTACCACTTGACAACCTCCCACTAAAAGATGGGTTTATTAGGGAGTCAGATTCTAACTCTACAAGTCCTACAAAGGAGATACACATGCATGCAACTATTCCATCCCAAGTACAACATTAAAATCCACCACATCAAATCCTACAAGCCACAAAGCAAGACCTAATGCAATACAAACCCAGATCAACACCTATGAATTTTCTAGCAATAATATACTCAACCAAAAGAATAGACACCAAAGATCAAAACAACCACTTGGGCATACAAGAAACCCTACCATCAACTAAAAGAATAGAGAAAAATTAGTAAAACTCAGATCCATCAAAATCAAAACCTTCTACTTACCTTCCTTCACCTTCCTCCTTGAAGCAACATGATCAACTAAAAGAGCAAAGAACATTCGTTAGAGGGGAAATCCCCATCTCGCTTATAAAGGATGTCATAGACCATGATGAAGGGAAACATTTCCTAAAATGTCTCATAGGCTCCTACTCATAGTTGTGGTGCATAACACAACCATGAATAAGGCTTTAATCGATGTTGTGTATTGGACTCCAAGGATCTATAAAACTAGTGCTCTGATACCATCTTTGTCAGGAGCCAAACCCAAGGACTAGATGTGACCGGCGAATGGGGAACTCTAAGGGACCCCAAACAAGCCTCATAGCATATCATTACACATAATTGGTAACGGATACAATGTAAAACAATGTAAGAAATATAAACAAGGAGAATTGGGACGAAGGGAGAGAGATACTTATACTTAAATAGCTTAAATATCATAATGTAGTGAAAGCTCAAGTGTAATACATAACATGTCCAACAACACCTCTACTGCATAGATAAGAGCGAGGGCCAAAACAAGCAACTGGGCTCAATCTCATAGTTCATACATACATAAAAGAATGATAGTCTTAGAACATAGTGTAATAGAATAATCATTGTCCCCAGAATGGAGGACTCACCAAAGCTAACTTAACAATCCGTCTAGCCACAAGAAGAATCAATAGGATCTACGGTTCGTACATGGTAACATCATGTAGGCATAGAGTATGCATTAGTATGTTTGAATATACTAAGTATGTGGGATGTAATGCGACAAGAGATAAGCTTTATAATCAAAATGCATAGCAATAGACAATAGGCATGATATAGCAATATGACATATATGATCAATGCATAAGTAAAACATGCTTAAGTAACTCATGCTCATATAGGATATCATTTGTGAAGGATAGACCAAGTGAACTACATCCCAACTCCAAGGCACACCAGTCCTTAAACAATGATTGAGGATTGATACCCCCTCAACAAGGAATTCGAGGGTTGACAACCCCTCATCAAGGTGAATGAGACTTGGAACCCTCTCAACAAGGTGATTGAGACTTGGCACCCTTTCAATAAGGTGATTGAGGCTTGGTACCCCTTTAACAAGGCAATCAAGGCTTGGCACCTCCTCATCAAGGTGATTAAGACTTGGCACCCTCTCAACAAGGTGATTGAGGCTTGGTACCCCCTCAATATGGCAATGAACTTGCAACATCATAAACACTTTTTAGTAATCCAACACATATACAACATACTTTTATCATTATAAAGTCATCATATACCTATATTTCCTCTCATCATTATACATCATATGCATTTCTTCACCTCATAATTGTTTCCTTATCATTTCATCATCATAACGCCATTAAACTCATAAGAAATGAGTTGGACCTTCAATTCCTCAAGAAACCCTAGCCAGATATTTTATCAAACACTTGGTGGGTGTGAAATGGGAATAAAAGACAATGCAATTTAGAGATGAAATAATGCAAGAAAATCTATTTTCAAAGCACCAATCAACACCTTGCAACACTCTCAAGACATACACATCAAAATACCTCATCAGATCTTACACTATATCCAAGATTTAAAGCTCAAAACATGCTAAAACAATCATACTTTCATGAACTAAAATCACTGTGCAGTAAATTTCTCAATATACAAGACCTACATGTAAAATCAACTTTAAATCATGCATTATTAGTAAAAAGGAGGCTTAGGCGCCATAGGTGGAAGGAACCAATGGTCAACACCACATCCCTTAGCTTTTGTGAAATTCTTGAAGAAGACTTTTATGGAGATTTGAAGCTTGGGTGAGATCCTTGAAGAAATCCTTGAGATTGGCCTTGAGTTAGAGACTTGAATTTAGGGTGAAATATGAGTCTAAGTGTTTGAGTGAGTATTGGGGAATGTTTAGGATGATATAAGGGTGAAAAAAGACTAAGTATATGTATTTTCAAGTGTGGAAACCCTTAGTCCCAATACTTATAAGTCTTGGACCAAGAAAATTAAAGCAAGCACCAAAAACAACAGCTCCGTGACGCGAAAACCCCACTAGAATCTGCATTCTGCACAAATAAGTGCTACAAAAATAGGCGTAAATCCTTCATCCAAACTCGAAATTAGGTGAAACCAAGTACATTGGAAAGCTGATTCAAAGGAATTTAATTTGGTAGGTCATGGACCACCTAGTTCTTTATATGCTAAGATATATGTCCCTTAAAATTTGACCTTCCTAAATAGCATTTTTTTTGTGATTTTCAGATTTTGATACGGTTGCTCTAAAATTTGGAGTTAGAAGCATTTCCCCCTCAATTTGACCCCCTAAACAAGGATATGAAGTCGAATTTTTGAAATAACAAATGGATTTTTAGATATATGAAAATTATGATCCCAGGCACTTCTGAGGTACATTTTTGAGAACTTTTTTGGTGTCATTACATTGCTGCATCCCAACAATCTTCGGATCTTCACCCTCAACCGAGACTTCACCACCTAGACTCTTTTCTTTAAATTCATCTACAATTACCAGCATAAGGGGATCTACGATGCTCTTTCTACTCCTAGTCATCACCGCCATGCAACGCCCTTCATTCTTTGGGTTTTGAACCATATTGCTTGGTAAGGTACCATTTTGGCACTGATTCAATTGTGAAGAAACTTGTCCAAATTGTTGCTCTAGTTGCTTAATAGCCACCAAGTGAGACTCTATTTTCTAGTTAATACTTGAAATAAGTTTCATTCCCTTTAAAGTCTCATCCTGATGGTCGGCAGGCTTCAACAATTTTTCGAACAATTCTTCAATCCTTGAGTGGCTTGACCCGACATCCCGATTGTGTAGTGGCACATAAGGACCATTCCTATAGCCCTCTCTTCTCCCCCATTCTGCATCTGGCACTCTCTCTCTCTAATAGTATCCACCCTATCTATATCTATAAATCCCATCACGGTTGAAGTTCCGACCTTCATTCTCGAAACCTTGCCTCCAATATTCTGAATTGGACCCTTGGGAGTTGTTCCAGAAACCTGCCACTTGGTTGCTTACAAAACATCATCCTCATCAAAGAATGGATCATCATAGGTAGGAGTCTTCAGAGGTTGGTGAGTCACTACCTTGACACTTGCTTGATTTTTCTTTTAAACCAAGTCCATAATTGTGCAAAGTTGAGCAAGTTTCTCCATGATCTCTCTGCTTACCTTTGTTTTCTCACTATTGGTATTAACCGCACAAGAAGGTTTCATCACACCCCCTCTTGTTGACCCCATGCTCTATTTATCTTGACCAACTACTCCATCCTTGCAGCTATTAGTGGGAAAGGTTGGTCTAAGGACATGCCTCCCATGATTGTCTCAGCGCAAGCTTGAGTATTATCATCAAGAGCCCGATAGAAAATCTCAACCGAGGCATCATCCACAATCTTGTGACCAGGGACCATCCTTAAGTAATTAGTAAACCTCTCCCATGTTGTGCTAATAGAATCACACAACAATTGCTCAAAGTTGTTGATTTGGTGTTTAAGCTTCAACTTCTTAGATCTTGGGAAGTATCTTTCAAGGAATACTCTATGAAGTTCAGCCCAACTTATGATCGTACCAGGAGGAAGTTCAGACAACCATACAGTTGCATTTTCAGTCAATGACTATGGAAACACTCTCAAACCAACACTCTTAAACCAACCACACCAAGAGAAAGTTTTTGTGTCCCCATGACACTTTTACAAATAAACACTACATTTTGAAGATAACAGTGGGGATCCTCCGAAGGTAGCCTTGTGAATAGAGCATGATTTTGGAGCATTTGAAGCAATCTACTCGATACCGTGAACTTAGTATCTGCCGGTGGAGATGGTAGTACTATAGCACCGGTAACATCCATAGCCATAGGATTCAATTGATATTGATTCCACTTATAAGCATTTTCATCGAAGTCCCTGAATTATGGCCTGTTACCCATTTGTTGTGGATTCTCCTCTCTTTCCACATCCTCGTTTGTATGCATATCCTCGTCAACCTCAATATCCTCATTCACTCAAGCCATTCTTCTTAGTAGATGATTGATCTCCAAATTGAGTGGAGCTAAGGGATTGCCTTGGCTCCTCATGTTGGGTGTACTACCTAGTATACCCTGCAAGTAAAATCAAATAACAAAAACAAAAATAAAAGTAAAGTACAAGAGACTGTAGAAATTAAAAGTAGAATTAATTAATAGTGAAATCAAATCAAAAACTAATCGTATTCCCCAGCAACGGCACCATAATTTCTGATGATGTTCATGCTCCAATAAGAAAGCGATCATTGTCCACACTAAACCTAAGAAAGGTTAGAATAGAATCCACAGGGAATACAGGGCTTGATTACAAGATTTCACCACTAATAATTTCTAGCATTTATGACTACAATCTCTAAATGAGGGGGGGGGGTTGTATTCCAAACGAAAAATAGAACTACTATTAACTATAATGCGATAAAACAATCAATTTTAGGGATAACTTGGGAATTGTGTTCCCCATGGTTCATCGACTTGATTACCCTAGATAACATAACTACAATTGGTGATTTGCATGCAAGTGGGTAACTTAGGTTCTTCCAGCCCCCTTGTGAAGGTGAAGATTGAATTTCACCATGGCGCTTGATCGTCAACCATGCGTGCTAACTAACTGTTACCTAATATCCCATTCAAACTCCCCTTAGTCAGGCTTGGTTGATTAGACGAGAACATATCAATTGAATCATATCATCTACTTCCTTTTTCCTATTCGTCACTACCTTGGTTGGGATTGTGATAGTAGGCAGGGTTTGGTGTTGGCCACCACTAAACGACAATAATAATGAAGGGAAATAGATAATACACGCAAAATTCCAATCATAGAAATGCAAAAAACCTATGTCACCTCAAAGTCAACTACCCATGGTTCCCACAACCCCAAGTTGTGGGTGCTTAGCTACTCATAGCTAAGGCAAATCACACAAGAATGCATATAATAAACATAGTTAAGAGCTTTACCAATACCAATGAAGAAAATAGGCATCACAACTTGCAAACCCATAAGCTTGATTGATCAACAATGAGTACAAGGAAAAGTTTGCAATTTCCAAAATGGGTTTTCCAAGAGAGAACAATAAACTACTTTTAAAAATTAAGAAAAGTTCAAAATGTAATTCCCAATAGTCTACTGGTCGAACTACTTCTAAAAACTAAGTTAAACTATATATAGTATTGATAAAACAATCCTAAAATTTACAGAGAAAAGACAGCTGATAAGTTATGCAGGTATGACTCGTAGGATGACCTATGAGTCATAGTGTGGATCTCATATCAGGTTCTTGGAATGTTGGTCTAAAATGGTACGATCCATAGGTTTGAGTCATTGCTTGAGCTACGACTTGTATGTTGGTCTCGTAGTCTTGGTCTTTAGTTTATGCTCCAACATCTTGGCTCTAAGATTCTTGCATGAGTCCACCTATACGAGTCATAGTGTGACTTATGAGTCGTATGATGGCCTCGTAGGGGTGACCTTCACTTAGTAGATTTTTGAATTATGGTCTCTGATTCTTACTATGATATCACCTTAAGACTCGTAGGGTGAGTTACGACTCGTAGGTAGGCTCGTAAGACCTATGCTTCAGCAAAATCTGCAACTTTTCTTCAAAATCATGCCAATCTAACTTTTCTGCAAAATTAACGCAACACCACATCAAAACACTAAAAAGTCGTTTAAGAACTCACAAAGTCCCTTGTTTCAGGCACTAAATGTGTTGTATTTTAACAGTACATCAGTTCCCAAAACTTTTGGGTGTGTTTTGGTCCCTTTGGTAGATTTCAAATTGGAAAGTGGGACCCATATTAAAATGATTCCGATGAGAATTTTGACTACACCATTGAGTCCAAAATGTCTTTTTCGATCAGATTTCGTACATGAATTGTATTTTCTGGCTTTGGATGATCTCGGAGCATACAAATTAAGTTTGAGCAGTTGTTGAAAGTTAAAAATAAGCGATGACATGGCCCACTTGAAGCGTATCGCGTGGCAGGCGATTTAATAATAAAAAACTGAAAAGGTTATAAAAATCTAGAAATTTTCCGAATTCCAAGAATGCAACACTTTGATCAACGATTTCTCTCTCATGTTTTATTTGATGTAAGCAATTCAAAAGGCTTATTTTTCTCAAAGGAACATCTTAGGAGCTTCGGAAATTACTCTTGCCATGTCATTTGAGGTAAAAATTGGGCATTTTGTTGTTGTATCATAGTGTGAGTTTTGAAATTTTGACATGCAATTTCTTTTCAATTTTGAGTCCAATTTTGTAAAATTTGGGTCTATTTTGTGTTTTATTGTGATGAACGCACCATGGTGATGTCAGGATTAATTGATAAAGATCTGTTTGGTGTGAAAATCTGATTTTAGTTGTTATTTATGTTGCATTTGTAGGAAAATTTATGATGTCACAACTCAATCATTTTCAATCAATTTTTGGTGAAATCTTAGTCTAAATTGAAGAGTTTTCCGAGGTGCACTCAGTAGTGTCAATGGATTTTTCTGAAATTGCTTGGTTTGAGAGAAAATTGAGGTCAAAGTTGGTGCCATAAATAGATTTTTTGAAAAGAATTATTTTCCATTTTGGGGCTATTTATATCATTTTAGACCTTAGATTGAGCACCAATTTAAGGTTCAGGCTCAGGAAAGTATGGAGAATATTATATAGGATTTGTTTAAGAATTTTGTAGTGGGACCTATTTTAGCCTGTAAAATGACCTAAGCCCATTTTCTATGATTTTAATGTCAAAATGATCATATTGATGTTGTGATTTGACATTTGATATCATTTTGAGATTACTAAGAGGAGTACAGCCCCCATGAATCAGATAGGAGCATGAATGATCGATATTCAAATAGGCTAGGATTTCCTTACCAGTAGACTGAGCTAAAATATATGTATACTAGGCGCCTATTTGTGGTTGGAATTCCTAAGTTAGATATGCATATATGTCGTGAGACTAATTGTTAGTTATATTCTCTATTATGCATTTAACACTATTGTCATAATTTGTAAATACCTTTTTTCCTAGATACTTGTTATACTTAGCATATTCGGTGCTTACGGTCATTCTGAGTAGTTACTTGTATACCTTTTTAGGTTTTCCGGTACTGAGGAGACATGACATATTTTGAGTAGTTGATTACCTATTGTACTCTTTGTTATCTGTAGAGGTTCTATGTTTTAATTCTCTCAATATACTATACTTTTGGCTATCCCATTACGAGACTATAGTTCTACTGGTGAGAGTTATACTATACCCTACGTTTGAGCTAATTGCTTATTGTTATGTAGGATATTGCTTGATATCAGCAGAGCCAGTTATCACTCTATCTTGGGGACTTATTACACTTGCTAGTCATCCAGTATATTGTTGTCCTAGTTACTTATTATGCTCGTAAGCTAGTTTGTTGTTGTTGTTTCGAATACTTGGGATATTGCTTGTGATCTACTTTCTATGGGCCTTAGCATAGGTTTAAGCTAGTACTACCTAGCTTTGCATTGTTATGACCCCATATTGTTATAGATACACATAGGTTGACTTGAGAGGTACAAATTTTAGGAGATTAACTAAGTAGTGGACTAATTTTACTACTTAGAGCCTTGGTGGCTATTCCTGTTACTTGTGTATCTTATGGAAAGTTTGAGGGTGAAATGACCCTAAAAAGTGCCCGAAAATGTGCCTTGGAAATGCCCAAAATTATAATTTCCATATATCTCAAAATCCATGCATTATTTCAAAAATACAACTCCATATTCTTGATCAGGGGTCAAAATAAGTTGGAAATGGGTCTAACACCCATTTTTAGAGTGAACGATTCACAATTTTAATTTTTCAAGTTCGTGAAAAACAGTGAGCATTCACGCCCCTGGCCCAATGCACCAAGGGCACACCCTTGTGTTAATTTTGCTCAGATTTTGTGTTTCGTTGCAAGGCTTTTGGGTATTGGGCCCAAGCCTTCCCATACATGGACATACCTATACTTAGCCATGATTCATCCTCATATCATCCAAGATATTCACCACCACTCATCAAACACTTAGACTAACATTTCTCTAAACATTCAAGTCCCAAAACTTAATCTGAATCTAAGGATTTAACTTAAGTTTCAAGTCTCCATCTCCAATGTTCATCAAGGAGTTCTCCAAAGTCAAGGTATGTGGGCTTCTTTCATAGGTTTCTTTTACCCATGATACTCAAGCCTTCTTTTACTTAAAATTACATGATTTAAAGTTGATTTACTCATAGGTCTTAATTATCATGAAGTTCACTGCACAGTATGTGGGAGTTTATAAAATTGTGATTGTTTTAGCATGTTTTGAGCTATGAGACCAAGATCTATTATGAGGTTTGATGAAGGGTTTTGATGTATATTGCTTGAGGGTGTTACCAAATATCTATTGATGGTTGTACATTGGATTTTCTAGCATGATAATACTCTTACATTGCACGATTTTACACTAGCACTACATACCCACCAAGTGTCTGATAAAATATCCAGTTATGAATTCTTGAGTTGTTGGAGGTCTAAGGCATGACATATGAGTTAAATGACTATATGATGATGATGGGGATGTTTATGTGAGTTGTTTTCATGAAAAAGTACCTGTAGTGTTGCAAGTAGATTATTGGGTTCCTATGTTTGTTGTATTCTTGAGAAAATGGAGAAGGTCCTCCCTGGGTTCTTGAAATGTAATGGTTTGATGAGCTAGTTCTATGGTTCCTACCATAAAGATTGTATTGTAAGGTATGGACATCCTACCGAAAAGGCCATGCTATAAGTTAGAATGATTAATAGTTCCTACCAATAAGACCATATCGTAAGGTATGGACACCATACTAAAAAGGCCATGCCGTATGGTAGAAAGACTAATGGTTTCCACCGAAAAGATCAAATCATAAGGTGTGGGCATTCTACCTAAAAGATCATGCCCTAAGGTAGAATGAAGCTTGGCTCCTACCTAGAAGATTATATTGTAAAGTAGGGGACGTCTTATTCTACCTATCAAAAAGACTATGTCTATGGTAGAGGTATTGGTAACACTCTCCAAAAAGGTTATACCATAAGGTGAGTGGGGGCCATTTGGCCCATTTCATGAAGGTTAGAAAAAGGGGTTTGAGTATGTATTCTATATTGAGCTTACATTTCTTAATCATGATTTACGACCATATTTTACTTCACGCATTGATCATGTATGTCATATTTACGTTATACCTATCCTTTGCTTATAATTATGCTTTTCAATTATGTTGCCTATCTCTTTCTAGCATTGTATCCTACATACTTAGAACATTCAAACGTACTAACGCATACTTTATGCCTATATGATGTTACCATATAGGGACCGGAGCACCATGTGGTCATCCTCCTCCTCCACGTGGCTAGTAGTATCTATTCAAGGTAGCTGGTGAGTCCTCCGTTCCGAGGACTACGTCTATGTTTTTATGCTATTTATTAAAGACCCTTTTTCTTTATTGTATACTTTGACTATGAGGGGGAGTCCGGTTTCTTGTCTTGGCCCCTGCTCTTATCTATGTAGTAGAGGTGTTTTTTGACATGTTATATATCTATGCTATGAGGTTCGATTTTACCTTTACTCTTATTATTTATGATATGAAAGATGTTCCTTAGTCCTAGTTATCCCTATTTACTATCTCTTGTTGTCATTTTACTAGCTTTCGTGACCATGAATGTGTGATGATATGCTAAGAGGCTTGATTGGGGTCCCTTCGGGTTCCCCATTTGTCAGTCACGTCTAGGACCTAGGCTTAGGTTGTGACAAAGAGTGTATCAGAGAACTAGGTTGTTAGATCCTCAGATTCCAACACACTATGTCGATTAGAGTCTAATTCATGGTTGTGTTGTGCAATACGACTATGAGTAGGAGCTTATGAGACGTTTTAGGAAATGTTTCTCTTCTTCATGTTCTACGTCGTGCTATGGATTTGAAGTAAGTTTTATCTCCAGAAAAAAATTTCTTTGCCATGCTAGATCATGCCAAACACAATAGGAAGAAAAGTTCGTTCTCCCGAGGGACAACCGGACCTTGGTGGGCTCTGGGATGCTCTAACTTTGCTAGTTGAAGCTCTGGCCCATCAACTTAATCAAAGGGCCCAAGAACCTCATGCTCCTACCCCGGGATCTAAGGTGAGAGACTTCATAACAATGAACCCACCAGAGTTCTATGAGTCAAAGTGTCACGACCCAAGCCTAGGGCCTAAACGTGACATGACGCAAGGGGAACCCAAAGGGACTCCAAGCAAGCCTCTTAGAACATCATTACATATTCTTGGTCATGGAAGCAATAGAAACAACATAAAAGAGTAAGAATAGGGGCAATGAGAGTAAGGGAAAAGCTTGTAAAACATCACAATCAAGAGACAAGAGTCAAGGCTCTGGACATAGGTACGTAACATGTCCGACAAATAGCTGTAATACATAGATAAAAGCGGCGGCCAAGACAAAGCAACTGGGTTCACCCTCTTAGTCAAAATAGAAAATAAAGATGAATGTCTCAATACATAATAAGATCAACATAGACTAAAGTCCCCGAAGTAGAGGACTCATGAACTAGCTTGAGTAGTGTCGAACTAGCCACGTGGAGGAAGATGATCAACTTGGGCACTGGTTCCTTCATGGTTACATCATGAAGCCATAGAGTACGCATTAGTACATTTGAATGTACTAAGTATGTGGGATACAATGCAACAAGAATTAGGCATCATAATCAAAATGCATAACAATAGACAATAGGCATAATATAACAATATGGCATGTATGATCAATGCATAAGTAAAACATGCTTAAGTAACTCATGATCATATAGCATATCATATGTGTAGAAGAGACTAAACTAGATTTTCAAAGTACAAACTCCTTGGTAGGTTAGTGATGATAGCACACAGAACCCTAGAGTGTGAAGTACAAACCCCTCATCAAGATTAGTGATGATAGCACCCATCACCATAGTGTGTGAGTTACAAACCCCTCATCAAGGTTAGTGATAATAGCACCCATTGCCCTAGTGTGTAAGGTACAAACCCCTCATCAAGGTTAGTGATGATAGCACCCATCACCCTAGTGGTTGAGATATTAAACACCTCAACTAGGTTACCCGGATCAGGCATGGTCTAAAGCAATACTTTATGTAGAATATATCAGATACATAAGCTCATTACATCATCATATATTCAATCATATCATATCTCATGCTTTGGACTTTCAATTACTTAGAAAACCATGTTCAGACATTTTATCAAACACTTAGAGGGTGTGTAATGATAGTATAAAATCATGAAATATAGAGATAAAATCATGACAAAAAATTCATTGTAAAACCATCAATCAACACCTTGTAACACCCTCAAGCAATATACATCAAAACCCTTTCTCATATCTTACAATAGATTAAAGATTTTCAACTCAAAACATAGCAAAACAGTCACAATTTCTCATAGCTTTAACGTAGTGTGCAGCGAATTTCATAATAATCAAGATCCATTTGTAAATTAACTTTGAATGATGCAATTTGAGTAAAAGGAGGCGTAGGTATCATGGGTGAAAGGAACCCACAAAAGAAACTCGCATAGTTTAGCTTAGAGATGAACTTGGTGGAGATTGGAGATGGAGACTTGAAGCTTGAAGAAGAACCTTAAAGGAGAACCTTAGTTTGGGATGAGGATTTGGGACTTCAATTTGGGAGTGAAAATATGGCTAAGTGTTTTAGTGAGTCTTCGGAAATGGTTTGGGTAATATGAGGGTACAATTTTGCTAAGTATAGGTAAAAACACATTTGGGAACACTTAGGCCCAAGACTTAGATGTCTAGGACTAAGTTTAAAAAAGTAGGCCACTTTTTATATTGTGGCGTGTCTTAAGGGGGTCATAGATTCCTCTTTGGAATTCGCACCTTCAAAAATAATAATTGCTAATCTTTCGCTCTTAAATAGGGGTTAGACTCTTTCACCCTTAAATTTGACCCCCTGAAAAAGAATATGAAGTCGAATTTTTGAAACAGCAAACAGATTATTAGATATATGGAATTTAAAATTTTGGGCATTCCGAGGCACATTTTTGGGCACTTGTTAGGGTTGTTTCAATATCTCCACCTTGGAAACATTCGTCCCAGAATGTAAAAGAGATGTAGAAGACAAGAGTGCTAATAAACAAATCATCCCCAACAAGAGTGAAACTTCACATTTAAAACACTATTTTAAAAATCTCAACACACGTGTACAATCAACACAACATGCCAACTTATATATGAATGAATATGAATGACATAGGGGCTGGAACATAAGATTTGAAACCACATAAGGGACTTAGAATTAGTACCTTAGGCTTGAGTGGAGTGGAAAATATAGGCATACCGCTTTTGCATGTCCTCTTCAGCCTCCCAAGTAGCACTTTCAATTTGTTGGTTTCTCCAAAAGACCTTAACGGATGCCACCTCCTTGATTCTCAATCTCTTTACTTGCCTATACAAAATCTGAACTGAAACCTCCTCGTAGGTTAGGTTATCCTTAACAACATCCACAACATCAAGAGGCAAAATAGCATTAGGATCACCAACATATTTTCTCAATATAGTGACATGAAACACCGGATGAACCAAATTCATTTCACTAGACAACTTCAATTCATAAGCTACCTTGCCAAACCTCGTCAAGATCTCATAAGGACAAACATATCTTGGACTCAACTTCTCCTTTTTACCAAAACAGATCACACCTTTCACTGGAGATACTTTCAAATAAACCCAATCACCCACTTTGAATTCAAGGTCTCTTTTTCTCACATCGATATAGATTTTTTTGATGACTTTGGGCCGTCTTCAACATTTCCCTAATCATCTTAACCTTCTCAAGAGCCTCCATAACTAGATCCGGTCACAATAAAGCCACCTCTCCAATCTAAAACCAACCAACGAGTGATCTACAATGTCTCCCATAAAGATCCTCAAAAGGAGTCATACCGATGCTAGAGTGATAGCTATTGTTATAGGAAAATTCAATCAAAAGAAGATGGTCACATCAACTACCCTTCAACTCCTATACATAAGCCCTTAGCATATCCTCAAGTGTTTGAATAGTTCTTTCGGCTTGGCCATCCGTTTGGGGGTGAAAGGCCATAATAAGGTGAACTTTCATACTAAGACCCATTTGAAAAGACCTCCAAAAGTGTAAAGTGATTGTGAACCACGATCGATATGATGGACAAAGGAACCCCATGCAACCTCACCAACTCATTTATATATAACCTTGCATACTGTTCAGCCCCATATATGGTCTTAACCAGTAGAAAGTGAGCCAATTTCACCATCCTATCAACCACCACCCATATAGAATCAAACCTTTTTCTAGTGTTGGGCAACCCAACCACAAAATCCATATTAATCTCCTCCCACTTCCAAGTGGGAATCTCTATGTATTAGGTTAGGCCACTCGATCAGCTTTGACTTGTTGACAACTATGGCAACCGAAAATGAATTTAGCAATGTCCCTCTTCATGCCTCCCCACCAATACACATCCCTCAAGTCTCTATACATTTTACTGGAACTGGGGTTGATATAATAAGAAGAATTATGAGACTCATCAAGGATTTTCTCCCTCAAACCATCAACACAAGGCACACACAACCTACTTTGGTACCTAAGGGCACCATCTCCCCCTTTGGAGAAAACCTCTGCTTTGTCCTCTTTCACCAAGGCCTTTAATTCAAGCAAGGAGGAGTCAAGATCTTTCTTTGCTATCATCTCATCAACCAAACAAGAATTAGACCCATAAACAACTACAGCACCATCATCATCAACCTCTTGTGGTGTTGAACATATCAACATGTACCCCATAGAAGTAGGGATGCTAAATCTTTAATGCAAACACAACTAACTCTAGATTATGGGGGTAGGGTAGTTTCTTTCATGTATCTTGAGTTGTATAGAAGCATAAGCTATGACCTTACCATTTTGCATCGACACACTACCCAAACCAACCTGGGAAGCATCACAATACACCACAAATCCCTCAAGCCTATTCGGCAGTGACAATATAAGAGCAGACACAAGCTTCTCTTTCAATGTTTGGAAGCTCCTCTCACACTCAACGGTCCACACAAACTTAACCTTCTTTTGCGTCAATTTTGTCATAGGGAAAGCAATAGGGGAGAATCCATTCACAAACCTTCTATAATAACCCACTTGGCCCAAGAAGCTCCTAATATTCAATGGGTTCAATGATCTAGGCCAATTTCTAATCACATTGGTTTTCTCAAAAATCCACTTTTATACCATCTCTCAACACCACATGACCCAAAAATGCAACCTCCTTCAAACAAAATTCACACTTATCATATTTGGCAAACAATTTCTCCTCCCTCAATCTTTGCAATACAACCATCAAATGCCCTATATGCTCCACTCTATTATGTGATTAGATCAAAATATCATCAATGAAGACCACAACAAAGGGATAAAGGTAAAGCTTGAAGACCCTATTCATTAGGTCCATGAAGATGGTCGGTGCATTGGTCAACCCAAACGACATCGCATCAAATTCATAATGCCCATATCAAGTCCAGAAAGTCATCTAGGAATATCATGTTCCCTCCCCCTCACTTGATTATAGCCGGACTGAAGTTCAATCTTAGAGAAGAAGGTATCCCCTTGCAGTTTCTCAAAAAAGTCACCAATCCTTAGAAGAGGATATCTACTCTTGATGGTGATCCTATTGAGTTGCCAGTAGTCAATACACTTTCTAAGTGACCCATCCTTCTTTATCACAAATAGCATCAGGGCACCCCAAGGTGATTGACTAGGTCTAATAAATCCCTTCTCCAACAAATCTTTCAATTGCTCTTTTGACTCCTTCAACTCCGCCAAGGCCATACGTTAATGGCGAATTAAGTAGGTTGTGTATCGTGGAGGAGGTCTATACCTAAATCTAATTCTCTTTCAGGAGGAACACCGGGAAGGTCATTTAGAAAGACATCAAGAAACTCATTTACAACTGTAACCACTCTATGGAAGGGACTTTGGACTCCACATCTTTAACCCTCACAAGATGATACAAACACCCCTTAGAAATCAACTTACGGGTTTTAATGCATAAAATGAATCTACCCTTGGCCACCACATCTTGACTTTCCCACTCAAGGACAGGTTCATTAGGGAATTGAAACTTGAGCCTACAGGTTCTACAAATAATAGAATCACAGTAGGCATGCAACCAATACATCCCATGAATGACATAAGAAATTCTACCATGTCTAATTCAACAAGATCACAAGGCAAAAACTTATGCAAAATGCAAATAGAACAACTTCTATAAACTTTCTTAGCAATAATAGAAGCACCAATAGGAGTAGACACTTCATACGACTCATGCAATAACTCAGACTCAACATAGAACTTTTTAGCGCAAAAGGGGTAATAAAGGAGAGAGTGGCACTTGGATCAATCAAAGCACACACATCAAAGTCAAAGATTTTCAACATACCGGTAACAACATCGGGGACTTCACCACCCCTTCCCCTGTAGAGCATAATTGATTGTGTCTTACGGGACCACCTTGAGGACCACCTCTACCCAACGGAATAACATTTGCACCTTGGCCCTTGCCACGGGTTCTTGGATAATCCACTTTCTTGTGGCCAAGCTCCACACATTCATAGCAAGCATTACAACCCTTCGAATATGGGCACTTATGACCCCATCTACACTTAGGAAACACATCAATGGGAGCCAAAATACCAACAACTTGAGGCCTAGGGAGGTCATTGGCAAACTTTATATTTGTAGCATGATGAGACTGTAGGCCTTGATTGAAGCGGCCACCCCTTTGGAACTTATCTCCACGATGGGCCCTCTTGGCCTCATACCCCCTTCTCTTCCTCAATTTCTCCTCCTCCAATTGCTCAAAGTAGGTCATCAACCGAGATAAGTCCATGTCACTAATTAGCATGGTAGACCAGAATTCTTCACTTACCAAGTCGAAGACCTCCATGACAAACTTGTTCATCCTAGATCTTGGATAGGCCACCAAATGAGGATCATACTTTGAAAGTTCATTAAACTTTAGGACATACTCCCTTACATTCATAGCACCTTGTTTCAAGTTTATAAACTCTACAAACTTAGCTTTCCTAAGCTCGAGAGGGAAAAACCGATTAAGGAAGGCCAATTTGAACCTCTCCCAAAGCACTAAATTACCAATTCCCTTCTCACCCTTCCATTGATCATACCATATTTGGGCTACCCCTTTGAGTTGGTACACCGCCAACTCTGCCTTTTCATTCGGCCCAACACCTATGATATTCAAGATCTTATAGACCTCATCAATGAACTCTTATGGATCTTCATCCACCTTTGACCCATAGAACACCGGAGGATTCATCCTCATGAAGTCTCTTACTAGATCTTAAGGTATTAGCTTGAGGAGATTAGGCCCCTTGATTGACTTGGTTGGTTACAACTTGGGTAAGCATAGTGAGAGCTCCCAGAGCTCACCATTGGTAGGTTTCTCCTAGGGGGTTTGGGCCCTTCGTCCTCATATGTTTGGCATGATCTAGCATAGCAAAGAACAATCGTTAGGAGAAAAACTTACCACCACTCTATAGCACGACCTAGATTATGAAGAAAGGAAACATTTCCTAAAATGCCTCATAGCCTCCTATCATAGTCATGGCGCGCTTCACAACCATTAATAGGACTCTAATCGACACGGTGTGTTGGAATCCAAAGGATCTATCTACCTAGTGCCATGATACCAAGTTTTTCATGACCCAAGCCTAGGGTGTAGACGTGACACGGTGCTAGGGGAACCCAAAAGGACCCTAAGCAAGCCTCTCAGAACATCATTATATATCCTTGGTTGCGGAAGCAATAGAAATAACATAAAAGAGTACGAATAGGGGCAATGGGACTAAGGGAAAAGCTTGTACAACATCACAATCAAGAGACAAGAGTTAAGCTCATATCATACACATCAAGAATAATAGAGTCAAGGCTCTTAACACAGATACATAACATATCCAACAAACACATCTAATACATAGATAAGAGCGGGGAAAAGACAAAGCAACCAGACTCACCCTCATAGTCAACATAGAAAATAAAGAAAAGTGTCTCAATATAAAACAAGAGCAACATAGACTAAGGTCCCCAAAGTGGAAGACTCACCAACTAGCTTGAGTAGTATCGAACTAGCCACGTGGAGGGGGTTGATCAACTTGGGCACCAGTTCCTACATGGTGAAATCGTGTAGGCATAGATTATGCATTAGTACATTTGAATGTACTAAGTACGTAGGATGCAATTTAACCTCCCGATAAGGCCATGTTGTAAGGTTGAATAATTAATGGTTCCTAGCGAAAAGATCATATAAGGTATGGACACCCTACTAAAAAGACCATGCCGTAAGGTAGAAAGACTAATGGTTTCCACCGTAAAGAGCATATCGTAAGGTATGGAAATTTTACCAAAAATGGCCATGTCGTAAGGTAGAATGAATCATGACTCCCACCCAAAAGATTATATCGTAAAGTAGGGGAAGTCTTATACTACCTATCAAAAAGACTATATCGTACGGTATGGGTATTGGTAACACTCTCCAAATAGGTTATACAGTAAGGTAAGTGGGAACCATTTGGCCCATCTCATGAAGGTTGCAAAAAAGGGTTTGTCTATGTATTCTATATTGAGTTTACATTCCTTGAACATGATTTACGAGCATGTTTTACTTCAAACATTGATCAGGCATGCTACATTTATGTTATACCTATGTTTTGCTAATAATTATCCATTTCGATTATATTGCCTATCCCTTGCTAGCATTGCATCCTACATACTTAGTATATTCAAACGTACTAACACATACTCTATACCTACATGATGTTACCATGTAGGGACCCGAACACCATTTGGTTATCCTCCTCCTCCACATGGCTAGTGGTATCTATTTAAGCTAGTTTGTGAGTCCTCAATTCCGAGGACAATGTCTATGTTTTTATGCTGTGTATTAAAGACCCTCTTTCTTTATTGTACACTTTGACTATGAGGGTGAGCCCGATTGTGTGTCTTGGCCCCCATTCTTATCTATGTAGTAGAGGTATTTTTGGACATGTTATGTATCTATGTTATGAGCTTTGATTCTCCCTTGACTCTTGTTATTTATGATATGAAAGATGTTCCTTAGCCCCAGTTATCCCTATTTACTATCTCTTGTTGTCATTTTCACTTTCTTCCGCAACCAAGGATGTGTGATGATATGCTAAGGTGCTTGCTTGGGGTCCCTTTGGGTTCCCCATTCGCCGGACACGTCTAGACCCTAGGCTTGGGTCGTAATAGTCGGTCTGAGACCTGGGTGACACTCCTTCGTTTCGAGTCCCTAGTGATGATTCCCATGTGTCCAAGTTTAGGATTATGCCTTCAGGGTTGAGTCCCAAATAATTATTCCGAGGTTCATGGTTCTGCTGATTGTTCCTAAAACTCCTGCAACCTAATTGATTATTCCTAAGGTGGAGTTCCTATTTTGATTTTTCCTAGGTTCGATACATAGTTGATTTTTCTTGGGTTAGGGGCCAGTGAATTTTTCCTAGGTTCGGGGCCCAATTGATTTTTTAGGTTCGAGGCCTAGTTGATTGTCAACCTACTTGGTCCTATCTGACTTCCCAGGCTAGACGCCAAGTTCGAAAGGGGGTTTAAGGTCTCGTTAGATATTATAAAGGTTCGAGGCCCTAAGTGACAATTAGGGGTTTGAGTCCCCATGTGATATTGTATCCTTCACTTGTTGAGATCTCACACCCTCCGTCATTGATCCTTGTGCCCCTATATATATATACATACCCTGATTATGTGTGGATGTACCTTTTGGGCTTATGGGGGACCAGTTGGCGTACGTGCATAGTCACTAGGTCCTTACACCCACGTACAACACTACAACTTGACCGTATGATAGTAGTGATGTGGGTTCTTCTCGAATTTCATTAGTTGGTTTCATTGTTCACTGCTTGTTTCTGGCTAGTTGGGTCTTCAGATGCAATAGACATAGTTAATACTTGTTCTTCGAGTCTCACCAGTTGATATCATTGTACATCACTTGGGTTGTTCAGTGGGGGTTCCGTGGTTCTCCAGATATTCTTATCTTTAAACATGGGTTTAGATAACGTGGTTCTTACCTTATTTACTGCATTTTACTCAGTTAGCCGATGATGTCTACTAGGTGACTTTCACTGGTACTCACCCCTACATATCTGTTTCTACTCGTGGTGCAGGTATAGGTACGAGCTATGACTATTGATCTAGTGGCTTGTAGACACTTTTGGAGACTTTGGTGAGCATTAGCAACTTTGGATATTCTATAGTCTGCTTCTGTTTCTGGGTCATCTATTTTATTCAGACACTGGCTCTATATAGTTATACTTTTGGACTATATATGTAGGAGTTCTATTGGTTAAATATATGGTTAGCTATATATTTTATTTTCTTTTAAGTCTATAGTAGCTCTTTCCCATTAACTTCTAGGTTCTTGGTAGGTTGCGATTGAGTTTCTGTTATATTCCTAGTATGTGTTATGATTAGGGATTCAGGACATGTACCATGGGTTTAGGGTTAGCTTGCCTATAGGTGGGATCTAATAGGCACAATCATGACTTGAGAGGTCAAGTCGTGATGCGGTCAGGACAATGTTATACCCATCAAAAATATAAGAATCATATAAAAAGATTAAAGTTATTTAATAAACATAAACTACATCTTTTTGTTATTTTTTATTTTATTTACTTATTTATTTATTTTATTTACCATATTAAGTAAAACCTATGTAAGATAAAATATTGATTTTAAAGTACAAAATGTTAGGACTTTTAATATAGTTCAAATAAGAAAAGCTTGAGGAAGTAAAATTTTAGTCAATTTTAAAATACTAAATATTAGGAGTTTCTGCATATTATAAATAAGTAAAAATTTGATAGTTATAATTTTAATTAATATCAAAGTCCTAAATATTAGAATAATAATTAAATAATAATTATCTGAGAAAAATTGTAAATGGTAAATTTTATTTGTTTTGGAGTTTATGAAGGTAAAAGAATCTATGAACATTTTAATTTATGATCAAAAGATTCAAAAGTCTTCTTTACATCTTTTTTGTTTGCACTTAAAAAAGTTTTAATCTTAGTTTTTCAAATCCCACTTGTTAAGTGTAATGACCCCAAAGGTCATTTCCATATTTTTGTGGTTATTTTTGTCGATTTGAGCTTGGGGTTGGTAACCTCTAGCCATGTGTGACTTGTTGGGACTGTCGGGATGGTTATTGATTGAATTGGTTGTGAGTTATGTGGATTTTCAAGTTAGTAGGAGATTTCTGATAAAGTCCTAGCAAACAGCCTCGAAATGGAACCTGATGGTTCGATCAATTCTTGAATGACTGAAATAGGCTGGGATTGTGATTGGTCCAAGGTTAGAGGGTCCTGATACAAATTTAAATCAATAGTTGCAAAATGAGCTCAATTAGAAGATAAAACGTGCATTTTTGTAAAACCCAAGCTAAACGTGCTCAAAATGGGAATCTAATGGCATGGTTAGCTTTGAAACGTCAAATGTAGCCTCCAATGACCATTAATTAGATGGTGGGAGCTTTTGGGTGCGTTTTTATCCCCTTTGTTCTTTTGGCTAAAAGTAGCCGAAATAAGTAGGACCTACATTTTCACAAGATACTCCATTGGAAATTCTGACTGCACCGTTGGATCTAGAGAAGGGCTAGGGTATCTCACCCACATGTCTGACTCCATCTCCCAAGTAGCCTTCTCAATGGGACAACGCCACTACTGAAGGTATGTCCTTGGTCTTCAATCTCTAGATCTGCCCATTCAAAATAGCTACTGGCTCCTCTTCATATGACAAGTCCGAGCTTAAGTCAACTAAATCATATGAGATCATATATGACTCATCTTGGATGTAATGGTGGAGCATGTAGACAAGAAATACATGAAGATCTACTGATATTCTCGGTGGCAATGCTAGCCCATAAGCAGCCTCATCTACCCTCTTCAAGATCTCCATAATGACCTTGGTTGGTCATTTTTGAAGTTATCTATAAAAATTACTATTTCCCCTTTTGTAAGTTGGTTTGAACCTATTTTGAATTGTCTGTGATGTCTAAATAGAAATTCCAAGTTTTAAAAAGTGAAAAGTATGAGTTTTGGCCTTTTTGGAAGCTTAAGTTATTGAAAAAGTGAGTTTTTGCACTACTCTGAGTTTCAAGTGTTGGGTCAAAAATCTGTCAGTTCCATTAGCTCTAGAATATAGAATTAAGTGTGGGAGAAGTTACAAAACTGAATTTGGAATTAAAATAGAGATTTTGGACCCAAAGTTGCATTTTTAGCTGTTTTCGAAGCCAAAGTTTGACTTTGGTCATTATTCAGAGTTTGAAAGCTTGAATCACAATTTTGATAGTTTCAATAGTTCTGGATGGCTTAATTAACACTAGAAATTGTCTCATCATAATTTTTGGAGTTTCAAAGGCAGTTTGGTTTTTTTAGTTCTAAACTGGTTTTTATTGAGTTGTATTGGTAATTATGTTGAGGAGACCTCTAAATCGAATTCTGATAATTCCATTGAGTTTGGATTATCACGACCCAAGCCTAGGGTGTAGATGTGACATGCTGCATGGGGAACCCAAAGGGACCCCAATCAAGCCTCTTAACTCATCATTACACATCCTTGGTCGCGGAAGCAATTAAGTAACAATAAGAGTGTAGAAATAAGGGAACATGGGGATAAAGGACATCATTCATATCATAAAACATAATAGAATCAAAGATAGTCAAGGCTCATAGCATCATTACATACTTTTCCAACAACATGTCTAAACATAGAACCTAGCGGGGGCCAAGACAAGCAACTGGGCTCACCCTTATAGTCCAAGAATACAATTAAGAAAAGATAGTCTGTACATAGCATATATCAAGAGAAGTATGTCCTCGAAGTTGAGGACTCACCAACTTGCTTTGAGAGATATTACACAAGCCATGTGGATGAGGAGGATAGATCAAGTGGGACTCCAGTTCCTACATGATAACATCATGTAGGCATAGAGTATACATTAGTACGTTTGAATTTACTTAGTATGAGGATGCAATGCAACCATAGATAAGCAACATAGTCAAAATTCATAATTAAGAAATAGATTATCATATAGTGATATGGCATGCATTAATGATACCTGAAGTAAACATGCTTATATATGGAACATATTACATATGTGAGAATAGATCATCATGATAGACCAAGCAACATAGTACTGGGAATCTAAGGTAGACCACCCCTTAGAAGTGATTGAGGTACCAACCCCTCAATTAGTTGATGGACATGACCACCTCTGCCGGAAGTGATTGAGGCACTAAACCCTCAATTGGTTGATGGCTTACCACCCCCATCCAAGGTGATTGAGGTACCAACCCCTTAATTGGTTGATTGATTACCACCCCCATCTGAGATGATTGACGTACCAACCTCTCAATTGTTGATGGCTTATTACCCCAATCCGAGATGATTGAAGTACCAACCTCTCAATTGGTTGATGGCTTACCACTCCTATCCAAGGTGATTGAGGCATCCCCCCTCAATTTGCTATATTCAATTCATAATGCAATAGATACTTCTCATGGAATCAACAAATACATATCACCCTTTCATCATCATAAAATCACTTAACTCATATGCCAAGCATTAGGCCTTCAACAACTCAAAATACATTAATCGAACATTTTATAAAACACTTGGTAGGTGTGCAATGCTAGTGTAAAACCATGCAATTCAAGAGTGAAATTATGCAAGTAAATTCAATGGAAAACCACCCACTAACACTTTGTAATACACTCATGCAATATACATCAAAAACCTTCATCAAATCTGAAGATAGATCTAAGATTCATAGCACAAAAATGCATAAGTAGTCACACTTTTACAAAACCCGAACATAGTTCATAGTCCAATTCATAATAGAAGACCCATAAGTAAAACAAACTTACAAACATGTAGTTTAGGTAAACAGGAACTTGGGCACATGGGTGAAAGGACCTAATGGTTGAAACCCACATACCATAACTTTGGAGAATTACTTGATGATGATTGGAAATAGAGACTTGAATCTTGAGTGAAATCCTTAAGATCCGGGTCAGTTTTGGGACTTGAAAGTTAGGGTGAAATATGGCTAAGTATAGGTATTTTCATGCATAGGAAGACTTAGGCTCAAGAACCAAAAGCTTTGGACAGAACTAAAAATAACTGGGCAAAAACAACACTAGTCCGGACGTAGCCAGGACGTAGACTCATTCTCGATAATAAATTTTTGGGAAATTGAAATTGTGATTCGTTAGCTCTTAAATCAGTGTTAGAACCCATTTCTCACTCAATTCTTTCCATTGATCAAGAATATGAAGTTGAATTTTTGATATAACACACAAATTTTGAGATATACAAAAATTACGATTTCGAGCACTTCCGAGGCACATTTTTGGGAGCTTCTTTGTATCATTTCATGGATCATCATCTTTCGTATAAATACATGTCCAATTTGTGAAATTTGTTTTCGAATGGACCCCGGGGATCGGTTCTGAGTTGGAAATTACAGCTGAAAATTTTGATTTGGTGCAGCTATGTACTCTTCTCTAGGTATGTGCCATATGCTCCATGTTCGCGGAGGTATTTCCCTTCCCTTCTCCACATTTATGGACTAGGTCCCTGCATTCAAGGAGTATAGTTCCCTTAGGTTCCATATTCACGGGCCCTAGCCCCACGTTCACAAATTTCTTTTTTGTCTTGTGCTCTGCGTTCGTGGATATCCTTTCGCGTTCATGAGGTACATTTTCGTCTGTGTCTATTTTAATTATGAAAACACCAATTTCAATGTTTCAAGCTTTCTGAAGGCAATTTTGGAGAGACTTTTTATGAAAATCTCTTGGGGAAGTATTTCTTTCATCAAATTAATTAATTTTCTTGACTTTTATCGTGATTTTGGCTTGGATTTCATGATTTTGAATGTTTAATATGAGATTTTCATACCTTTGAGTTGGAAACTTTAATTCATGATTTCTCCCTCAATCTAAGCTTAATTGTGGTGGAATTTTCATCCACGGACTTCTCTTTTTGCATAGAATCAAAATTTCTGGTCAATTTTCAGATTTGGGAACTTCAAATGTTGGCCCTACTTTTGACTATTTTGTCCTTAAGACTAATTCATTCCAATATGGGTATCATAATTTCGCGACCTGACTTCTCAAGTCATGATAGTGCCTGTCAGATCCCACTTATAGGTGATGTTCATGCTCCACTAACAAAGTGGTCGCAGTCAGTAATAAACCTAACCAAAGGTTAGGGGCAAATCCACAGGGAATACATGGCTTGACCAAGTTTATCTATTAATAATCATTTCAATTATCAATTACTATAGTCTATAAAATGGGGGGGGGGGGGGATTTTGAGATTCAAAATGAAGAACAAAAGTAAACATTATGATAAGTATGCACGAAAACACTTAAATTGAGGGATAACTTGGGAATTGTATTCCCCATGATTCATTGACTCAATTACACTAGACAACATAATCCTAATTCGAAATTCGCATTCAGGATGGTAACTTCGCTTTTTCCATCCCTCTTGTGAAGGTGAAGGTCGAATTTCACTATGGTGCTTGGTCTACAATCATGGTGTGCCAACTAACCCTAACCCATTGTCCCAGTCAACCTCCCTTGGTTAGGTTTGGTTGATTAGACAAGAACACATCAATCAAATCCAGTTATTTACTTCCCTTTTCCTATTCGTGACTACCTTGGTCGGGATTGTGATATTAGTCGGAGTTTGTGTTAGCCACTATCAAACAACAAGCAAACCGAAGGGAAATAAACAATACATGCAAAACCCAAATGAAAGAAATGCACAAAATCTAGGTTATTTCAAGTCAACTACTCATGGTTCCCACAACCCTTATTTGTGGTGCTTAGCTACTCATGGCTAAGGCAAAATCAACAACAATGAATGTAAGAGACATGATTGAGAGTTTACCGAAAACAATGAAGAACAAGGACACCTTCAAGTTGGAAACCACAAGCTTTGATTAAAAGATGTTGAGTATAATGTGATTTTCCAAACCCCCAAAGTGAGTCTTCAAATTAAGAATTGAAATCTACATTAAACCTTAGAAATATTCTAGAGAGAATATTCAAGTATGGAATTTAAAAAATACTCAAAGTCTCCAGTAACCAGTATCAAACCTTATCATTAAGTATTTATAATATTTACAAATTCAACCTAAAAATTAAATGGAAAATACAGCTAGCAGCAGGCACGTCGAGTAGGTACGACTCGTAGGGTGACCTACGAATCGTTATTGGGGTCTCATAGTCAGCACTTAGTATTTTGGACTTGACTGCTCTGACCCACTGTTACTAGTCATTTCTTGGGCTAGGACTCATATGCTCCTCTCGTAGTCTAGGTCTTCAATTCTTGGGCCAAACTTTTAGCTCACTATTTCTTTTTGTGGTCCCCATCTATACGAGTCATAGTGAGACCTATGACTCGTAGGGATGACCTCTACTTTGCAACTTCTTAATTTTGCTCACTGTCTCATGTTATGATGGAATCTTATGACTCGTAGCTTGGGCTACAACTCGTAGGGTGGCTCGTATGTCTTGTACTTCAGCAAAATCAGTAATTTTCTCCCAAAATCATGCCAACCTATATTTTCTGCACCACTAACACACAAATACATAAAAACTATAAAAAATCACATTAAGAACTTGCAAAATCCCTTATTTTAGGCAGCAACTGTGCTGTATATTGACAATAAATCAACAATTTTTGCTTGTCCTAAAGCGAGACCCAATCTAAGTAGACAATGAGAAATACGTAGAAACTACTCTAATGGCATATACAACACTTAGCTCCAATTCAGGTACCCTACTCTCATTTTCAAAACTCGATTGCACAGCTACCAAATAAACCAAAACACAATTATGCATCTAACAATCCAACTATGAAACATTGAGGAGTGCATGAATTCACATTCACTGAGCAAGTCATATGTCAGTCATGCAATACAATTGCCTTTACAGAAAAGAAGTCCCTCTATCTCACGAAAAATGCATTTAAAATTTAGGGACTGTGCAAGCATTCTAACTCTCACAACTGAAATTCATGAATAATAACTAACACCATAGGTTTGCACCTATACTCAACTTTGTACTGATGACAAGATGGATTCAGATCACTTTAGGGATTAAGAGGCTTGTAACATAGTCTCATGGGGCTTTGGTATGATATTTTAGGAAAGTAGTGACTAAAAGTTATCGTTGAACCATATTTTTCAACACTTTTACCTCCATAACTCAACCATATTTAATCCACCCTTATTCTTGGTTTTCAAGCTTTTCCCGAGTGCTTTCTTTCTCTTTTTCAGTTGTGCCTTATTTCAGAACTCATTTTCTATTCTCTTCAATCCAAGGCAAGTTTTCTTTTCTTTTTCTCACCTGGCACATAACTTTTCTTTTCTCTTTTTCAGTTGTGCCCCATTTTCATTACTTTACCACAATAAAGGCCACTGTCAACTTAGGCTTTTAGCCTGAGATAAAGCACGCAATATCTATTTCCCAAACCAGGGCCATTATTTGTAGTCACCCTCAACTTAGGCTTTCAGCCTCAATCGAGGTTCATATGTTTAAGGATAGACTAGGGCCAATATCAAAGTAGTTCATAAAATAAGGCTAGGCCAGTTAGGTGTCAAGAAAGAACAGGTACATGAAATGCTCAAACATTTGGAACAAGGGATCAACTATGACATTTGGTAAGTCATTTAGGCAAAAGTAAGCTCACTAAAAGAACACAAAGTCCTAAGTTCCTTTCCCAATCAATCACATATCCAGTCAAATTTTAGAGTAATAATGCAAGTTCTGAGTCAATACATAGTGCAAGAACATGGCAAAATAGGCTCACACATACATGATATCGCATACACAATCAATCATAGACTCACAGGTCATGCTTCAAGCATCAACTTGCCTTCTTTTTATCAGAACAAACATTGTAGATAATCATATGTAAGATTGAAATAATAATCATCATATCTCAAAAATTTTGATGGTACCAAATTTTCAAAATATTCAAAAAACATTTAAATATTATATATGCCAAAATATAGTAACTACTATAAATCTACAAATTATATAATTTTGAGGGTACCAAATTCTCAAAACATTCAAAACATATTTCAAGATTATATATGCCAAAATATTGTAACTACTATATATCTACAAATTATCTACACTACCTAAACATGCCGGTTCAACAGAAATTAAAACATCCTCAAGGAAAAAGAAACACAATAAGTAAACCTTGGGATCAAAAGTAGAGGAAGTTATAGACTCAAAGCTATTCAGACTTTATGCTAATCCATAACTTCCCACACCCCACAAAAAGAAAATACTTTGCCCTCAAAGTAAATACATGTGAGCGATAAGGGAAAAACAAGGGGCATACCTTAGGTTGCCTCCCAAGAGGCACCTGATTAAATGTTGCGGCACGATGAGATGAGATTCGATATTCATGCTTCTATCATGTGCCAATCCTCAACTATCTTAATTTCTTCCATGTCACCCATGTAGAGCTTAACTCTTTGGCCATTTACCTTTAAGACCTTACCATCTCTGCTTTCTAATTTGATAGCACCATGATTAAGACACGTACAACTCAAAAAGGACCCATCCACTTAGATTTGAGCTTCCCAGGAAACCACTTTAATCTAGAGTTGTAAAGTAATAGCATGTCCCCTGGTGCAAATTGAGGTTCTCAATTTTGCAGTCATGATGAATCTTCATTCTTTGTTTGTACAATGAAAAAATCTTATACTCTATTAATCTGCATTAGTCTAGATGTTGCTGCTCTATTCCAATATAGATTGAGTTTCTTTATTGCCCACATTGAGTTTCTTTAATGCCCACATTGCTTTATGCTCCAATATGATAGGTAAGTGACAAGCCTTTCCAAAAACCAGTTGGTATAGATACAGACCAATTTAGTGTATTGAAGGTAGTGAGATAAGCCCACAATGTATCATTAATCTTTCGCGACAAATCGGTGCGATTCACATTTACAAGATGAGACAAGATTTGTTTTATCTCTCTATTAGATACTTCTACTTACCCACTAGTTTAGGGATGATAATGTGTTACCACCTAATGCTTTACACCATACTTCTCAAGGAGTGCCTTGAATAATCTATAGCAGAAGTGAGAGCCTCCGTCACTGATTATTGCTCGAGATGTTCCAAACCTGGAAAAAATATTTCATCGAAGAAAACCTGTGACACTCTTGCTCTCATTGTTTGTCAAGGCTATGTCTTCCACCCATTTAGAGACATAGTCTACAACAACTAGGGTATACTTATTCTCATGAGAGCTAACAATGGGTCCCATGAAGTTAATGCCCTAGACATCAAACAAGTCGATCAACACAATGGGATTAAGAGGATGTTCTTGACTCTATGAGACTCCACCCTTTCTTTGACATCTGTCACAGGATTTGACATAACCATAAGCATCTTGATTTATAGAAGGCCAATAGTATCCACACTGTAATACTTTGTAACACATACAAGCTCCTCTGTGGTGACTACCAACTAATGACGAGTGGCACGCTTCAAGGATGCTCATCATCTCCACTTATGGAACACATCTACAGATGATCCTATCAGCATATACACGAAACATGTATGTCTCATCCCAAAAGAATTTTTTCACATCATGCATGAACCTACAATGTTGCTGGGTATTGAGATCAAAGGGTACAATATCACTCACAAGGTAATTAGCATAGTCCAGGAACCAAGGAATAATATCATGTGAAGCTGCCAACACGTGTTCATAAGGAAAGGAATCATCAATATCAAGACCATTATCAAACTGCACCATAGCTTCATCCTTTAATCTGGAAAGGTGATCTGCAATTTGATTCTCTGTCCCCTTTCTATCAACCACATCAAAGTTGAATTCTTGAAGAAGTAGCACCCATCTGAACAACCTAGGCTTTGCATCTTTTTTGGCTATCAGATACTTGAGTGCTGCATGGTCGGTGTGTACTATCACTTTGGCTCCCAGCAAGTATGACTGAAATTTCTCAAATGCAAAGACCAATGCAAGTAGCCCCTGTTCAGTGACCATTAGTTTTTCTGGGTGACGTTCAGTGTTAGGAGTCATTTCTTGGGCTACGACTCATATGCTCCTCTCGTAGCCTAGATCTTCACTTCTTGATCAAACTTTTAGCTCACTATTTCTTTCTACGATCCCCATCTATACGAGTCATAGTGAGACTTACGACTCATAGGGTGGCCTTGTAAGGCTGACCTCCACTTTGCAACTTCTTAATTTTGCTTACTGTCTCAGGTTATGACGGCACCTTATGACTCATATCTTGGGCTACAACTCATAGGGTGGCTTGTATGTCCTATACTTCAACAAAATCAGCAATTTTCTCTCAAAATCGTGCCAACCTGTATTTTCAGCACAACTAACACAAAAATACATAAAAACTATAAAAAATCATATTAAGAACTTGTAAAATCCCTTGTTTTAGGCAGCAAATGTGCTATGTTTTGACAGCACATCAACAAGCAAGCCAACCCAATAGCCACGACACCTGTTCTAAATCATTGATGATAAAGATACTAGCAACGTGTAAGTACGGTAAACACAATCCACCCAAGACCTGGAAATCACTTGCATAAAGCTACTATAGACTATACTAAACAAAAACATATACTCAGTTATATACATGACCAGTAGAAACTCTTACATATATAAGACAAAACTATAACTGTATGGGGCTAGTGTTCGAATATAAAAGTCTACCTAAAAAACAGAAAGAGACTATAGAATATCTAAAGCTGCTGATGCTCACCCAAGTCTCCTGACACATCTACAAGCTACCAATTAATCGCCCATCTTGTATCTTGACCTGCACCATGAGTAGATGCAGAAAATTAGGGGTGACTATTAGTGGAAGGCACTAAATAGGCATCTTCTGCCGACTAAGTGAAATGTAATAAATATGGTAAGAACATAAGTAACAAAACACAGTGGTGCTAGTTATCTGAATCCAGGCCAAAAGATAAGCATATCTGTAGAATCAGAAAACCCAAACTAAATGACCTAAGTGATGTGCAATGATATCGATAGACGAAACCTGAAGATCAAGTGTCAAATATATCAGTGGCATCTGGGGAACCCAACTAAGCAGAACGAGAAAAACCAATCAAGCAGAAACAAAAGGGACCAACTGAGCTGGGCCAAATAATGTACGATTAAACCAAATGATTAAATCTAAACGAAACCATATCACAACTGTCACAGGACCAAGGTATGGTGATGTAGGTGGGTGCAAGACCCTAATATCTATGCCTGTACGCCGACTATGCCCCTGTAAGCCCAGAAAGTACACCCATGCACAACCATGGGGTATATAGGTGTATGATACATGGATCAGTAACCAACCACAAAGGTCTTAACCACCAAATCCTATCTGAACCACTAACCCAACCCTTATGGACAGATAGGAACTCAGAACCCAAAACTCAAACCACTGATGTAACTCAGTAGGTGCCATAATCTAGACCCAGCCCGTAGATCATGCCCTATACTGGACTATAGGCAATACCCTCAGCACCTAGTGCTGGACTATAGGTTATCCTCTCAGTACATAGTAAGAAGTGCAACACTAAAAGGCTATATCCTGTGCTTGACTATAGGTGATAACCTCAACACCCTCTGTTGGACTATAGGTAATCCCCTCAGCATATAATCAACAGTGCAACAGAAAAGGCCATGTGCTAGAGTATAGGTGATACCTTCATTGCAAAATAAGAAGTGCAACACGTAAAGGTTGTACCTTGTGCTGGACTACAGGTGATACCTTCAGCACCCTCTATTGGACTATAAGTAATCCTCTCAGTACACAATCAAGAGTGTAACACAAAAGTCCATGTGCTGGACTATAGGCGATACCTTGAAGACATAATAAGAAGTGCAACACGTAAAGACTATACCCTGTGCTGGACTAAAGGTGATACCCTCAACACCCGTATAACCTAGCCAGGGACGAACATGATACAGTTTCACCATTGATCAGTTGGTCATTTGTTACAGTTGTGCACAGATTTTACAGTACAGATTTTACGGTAAAGGTAAAGTGATATAAAGAACATAAAGTACATGATTCCACAGTATAACTGGGGGTGGTCCCTGATCTTCCGCAGATGCATGGTTTCATTTGAGTTATTACTTTATATATAGTATATCTGGCCTTACATACTCAGTACATTATCTCGTACTGACGTCCCTTACGGGGGACCTACATTTCATGCTACAGGTACAGGTGCTAATAGATTTCCCCAGTAGGAGTACAGGACATTCAGCTGTGGTTACCTAGCTCCAAGTTGCTTCAGAGCTTTGCATGTCCAGATCTTATATATTTATATTGTACAGTTAGTTGGGGCGGGGCCTGTCCCGACCCTTATCAGATGTTTCTCTCTATTTAGAGGCTTTGTAGACTATGTAAAGTATAGTGAAGTCATGTCTCGCACCTTAGACAGCGTGGCCCCAACGGCCTAGTCATATGCATCTCCTTTTGGCTTATTATCACTATTTATCTTCTTAAAGGCATGTCAAGCATAGAAACCCCTTGTAATATGTATAGAACGCATATAGTTACAGGTTGGTTCTCCCGAGTCTTATCGGCAACGGGTGCCGGTCCG